>SJYC01130634.1:0-23816 GCA_006408675.1 Madoqua kirkii | reverse complement strand
AGATACATTTACATTTAAATATCTTGTTAAAATTTTGATTATGTAATCTTCAAATATACAATAGAAATAATAGAATATACTGATATGTTACCCCTTACTTCTCCTATAAAGCTAGAAAATTATTTCTTGATTATATTAGTAGTAAATTTTTGAGATTCTTTCCTATAGCACAAAAACAATGACATTTAAAAGGATGTATTGTATTCAGGATTCACATTCTTATATATATATTTATGTATGTATATATACACACACATACATATTTATGTATATCTAACACATTTACAAACACGATCCTGAAGAAAAAAGTTTTACATGTTGATATACATGATCCATGCATTTTTATCTTGACATAGAAAAAGACTGGGCCAAAGCTTTCACAAATCAAATGTGAACTCATTTTGAAATACCAGCAGTGTTTGAATTTTAAATTAATCTATTTACAATGAAACTATGCCTGCTGATTGCCATCATCTTCAGGAAAATTAACAGTAACGATCATTGGTGTCATAATGCAATTTCCCCACAAAAATCACATAGGCTTCATTACTGTTTACATAAATTGTCATAAATACCAATTATGGCTGAACATAAAATGTAATGCTCTTTTTTTAATCATAATCAGACAATTGTTCTTCTAATTCATATGCTCGGGGAATAGGGTTTTGATTCAACCTTTGTTGTGGAGGCAATATTTTGATGGCAGTTAGTTTTGCTCGAAGTGCTGGTTGGCTTCTTGTCAAATCGCTCACTCTCCGTTTGGATCATGTAGTCCTCGTCCCCATTCAGCGTGTCCTCTAAAACACTGGGAAGAATGTGGAGCCACGTTAATGGCAGATGAGGGAGATATACACTGAAAGTGTCCTCTAGACTTCAGGCGAGAGGCGGCTTCCGGTGGGATTTATAACAACATTTGGTGTAATTACACAGAGGCCCCCATAAAGGAATAATGCAATAACAGACCTGTTAGAGGAGCCCATTTGCAGTAGATTCCAGCTTCGCCCATAGGTCAGCAGAACAAATAGCTAGTAAAGGCAATGCCCTGTTAAATGGCTAATTTTCAAAACAAATAAGAGTTAAGTTGCTAGCAGGGGAGTAGAGAAAAGGCCAGGAGGAAGAGATTCAGTATCCTTATCATTTTGGTCTCTAAGAAGATGATAAATCAGCTAGAAAGCTTATTCAGACAGAAAGTCAGAGCAAGAGACAGTTCTCTCTGAGGACAAAAAAACCCCTTATTTTTGCTTTCCATCATCTGGCAAAGCAAAGGTGAGAATCACATTGTTTGGGCTTATTTTATTTCACCACAGCAGCTCTTTCTACTTGCCTCCTTGGTTATTCTTCAGCTTTGCTTTTTCTTGACTTGTTTACTCCTAAAATTTAAAAATAAAGTCTGAGTGAAATTTCCACCCTCTTGATTCAGAGCACTTCTTAACAATTAGAATCAAAAGAAAAATCACTCACTGATTCTGTGAGCAAATCTGTCCATGTGTGTTGGCAATCACACACAATCGCATGTGTCTCAGAACAGTAGTGGTTGATCTGTCCTTCTCCACGTCTTAAGACGGGGTCATCTCTGTTATTTTAATGAACCCTGGTAATTTATCCTATTTTCTACCAGATGTTATCCTGGTTGATTTAAGCAGGCTAAAGTGATATGTTCAGTCAAGTTTAGTGAAACAAAATTATGATCCCTGATCTAAGAAAATAGTAAATAAAACTGATATGGGTTTCATCTGTGTGAAAAATTAAAGTGGAACAAATAGAAATCCAGTAAAATTAGCTACTGTTGTTTCACTGTCTGAGCTAGAGAAATGCAAAAGGTAAACAAACAGCATCAGCAGGGAAGACAAAATGGGACTTCTACTTTTTTTCATCTTTCATAATCTCATGCATTATCGGTAACAGGGTGAGACATTTTAATACGTTATGATCATCATTAAAAGGCAGATATTTATCTTATCACAGTGCATTAAACTCCCAGAAGGAAGCAGGAAAGGAGAGAAAGAGAGCGACTCTGAACTATTTAAAGAAAGACTTTGGTTGCCACTTTTCTTGATTGCTTTTCCTTAAAAAAAAAAAAAAAGGCAAAACACTGATGTTGGACAAAACTGATTCCAAACACAGACTGCACACAAGGCCTATGCATTTTGAGAAATCTCTACTGTGTTCTGACTTTGTTTAATAATTTCTAATTATGTTCTACAACACAAATTAAATATTTCTATCTCCATTGTGTGTACTTATTCATGAGCTGGGCATTAATCGTAAAACAATGATCTTGTTGTTTATTTATACCAGATGTGAGCATTTATGTTGCTCTTTTCAGGGTTCCCATCTAGGCCTTTATTTGTATACTGAACTGCCTGGTTTTGCATGAAAATGGTTTCTGAGCTCTGGAGTTCATCTCCACTCTTGTGTTTAAAACAACAGCAACAACAATTCTTTTAAAAAAAGAATTTATGAATAGCTAAGAGATTTCTGTTGTGGCTCCCCTGGTCTCTCACCAGCAGGTCAGCCAGAATACATTTTGGGGACCAAGAAAATTCAATTTGGGATTTACTTCACAGTTTATGATGCTTGCTTCTTACAAATAAAAGCTGCCTGCGCCATAGAGAGCCTTTCTTCTGAAATATATTTGCATACTGCTAATTTTCTATTTACTTACTGAGTTTTAGAAACATACGAGCTTGTTGAGGTCAGAGGGAAGGTGCTTCCAGTATGTCTTTCTGTGTCTTCCTTCAAGTGATCTAAATCAGTGATCAGAATAATCCCTGATAGAGTTTTCTTAATAAAAAGAATATCTTATCTTGGCCATTTTATTAACGTAATTCACAATAAAATAAATCTAACTAAGGGATAACATTTGTAGAATTTGTAAAAAGACTTTCCCTCTGCTGTCCCTTACTTTCCCAATTCTCCTGTCCAGGGCACTAGTTTTATTAATTTCTGTGCTTTTTAAGTGATTTTTAATGTTTACAAAAACTGAAAATATATATTCCTTTTCCATTTTAATGAAAATGGCAACATATATACATCTTTCACTTTTCCTCCCATTTGATATTGTATCGTGGAAATTGCTCCATATTAGGATATATAAAAAAAATCTCATTTTCAACAGCTGTATAATATTCCACTCTATACATATGCATAAAACATTTAATTAAAAAAGTGAAGTTGTTCAGTCGTGTCCAATTTTTTGCAACCCCATGGACTGTAGGCCACCAGGCTCCTGCATCCATGGGATTTCCCAGGCAAGATTACTGGAGTGGGTTGCCATTTCCTTCTCCAGGAGATCTTTCGATCCAGGGGTCGAGCCCAGTTCTCCCGCATTGCAGGCAGACGCTTTAACCTCTGAGTCACCAGGGAAGCCCATTTAATAAAGGGCCACATTTTATTTCTAATCTTAAACCTGCTATATAGCGTACAATGATTGCCTCACAGGAGTTCAATAAACATTTGCTGAGCTACACAGAATGAATAACTGGTTCTATGAATAACTGACACTATTCTTTGTCAATGTGATTGCAGATCATTTAAACAAGACCTACTCTCAAGTTCAGCACTTGAGAATAAATGGTTATCAATTTAATTATTTTCAATGTGGAGAATTAAATTATTGTGTGAAAGCATCGAAGTGGGGAAAGTAACTGCATTTTTACTCTACTGCCTTTAAACAGGGGATGCACGAAGGGGACCCCACTAAGGTCTATACCTGATGATATACCAAGAGTCGGCCTCACTTCTTTCAAAACAATGAGCCTTTTCGATCCAGGGGTAGAGCCCAGTTCTCCCGCATTGCAGGCAGACGCTTTAACCTCTGAGTCACCAGGGAAGCCCATTTAATAAAGGGCCACATTTTATTTCTAATCTTAAACCTGCTATATAGCGTACAATGATTGCCTCACAGGAGTTCAATAAACATTTGCTGAGCTACACAGAATGAATAACTGGTTCTATGAATAACTGACACTATTCTTTGTCAATGTGATTGCAGATCATTTAAACAAGACCTACTCTCAAGTTCAGCACTTGAGAATAAATGGTTATCAATTTAATTATTTTCAATGTGGAGAATTAAATTATTGTGTGAAAGCATCGAAGTGGGGAAAGTAACTGCATTTTTACTCTACTGCCTTTAAACAGGGGATGCACGAAGGGGACCCCACTAAGGTCTATACCTGATGATATACCAAGAGTCGGCCTCACTTCTTTCAAAACAATGAGCCTTGAAGCTAAGTAGTATTGCTGTCTTCAGACAAGAATATGAATGCCAGACTTCTCCCAGAGGCACCCGGAAAGGCTTAAATACTTATCTGCTTGGATTACTTGGATATTTAAGTTTTCTACACATGAATTCAAGTATTTAGACCCACAGAGAGCCTTAAAATCAAAAGTCTAACATCCTACAGGATGAGTGCTCCAATAATGGCAATGATTACTGAGATAGTAATGCTGCTTCTCCTACTGCTGCTAAGTCGCTTCAGTCATGTCCAGCTCTGTGCCACGCCATAGACAGCAGCCCACCAGGCTTCCCCGTCCCTGGGATTCTCCAGGCAAAAATACTGGAGTGGGTTGCCATTTCCTTCTCCAATGAATGAAAGTGAAAAGTGAAACTGAAGTTGCTCAGTCGTGTCCGACTCTTTAGTGACCACATGGACTGCAGTCTACCAGGCTCCTCTGTCCATGGGATTTTCCAGGCAAGAGTACTGGAGTGGGGTGCCATTGCTTTCTCCTGGTAGTAATGCTAAGATATATAAATTGTTCATGTTACATAAGAGCAGTATGGGCCCCAGTAGGTATCTTACCTTTTCCCAACACCTTAGAATACACTTGGTTTTACAGTCATACAGACATCTGGTATCATTTCCAGACCATTTGTGAAAACTTCTGGAACTGGCAATACAAAAAAATGTGAGGAATGAATACAAGTGCTTTATCATAGGGGAGTCTAGTGCCACCATATATGATGGATGTAGTAATGCTAAGATATATAAATTGTTCATGTTACATAAGAGCAGTATGGGCCCCAGTAGGTATCTTACCTTTTCCCAACACCTTAGAATACACTTGGTTTTACTCAGTCATACAGACATCTGGTATCATTTCCAGACCATTTGTGAAAACTTCTGGAACTGGCAATACAAAAAAATGTGAGGAATGAATACAAGTGCTTTATCATAGGGGAGTCTAGTGCCACCATATATGATGGAAAATTTTAAACATATTAGCAAAACAATGTAGTGATACTGGAGGATTAAATCAACATGAACATTAAAAGATGTCACACCTTCAGTTTCTGTTTCAGCATGTAACGAGGTTAGAACTTGTCACTCCACCTAATAACAGGTAAAAAGCTTAATGAAGTGAAAATGAACAATTCTTCTCAGATCTGTCAGAGAACTGAGGTCACAGGACAAGCAGCTTTCCCTGAAATTATAGAAACAGACAGGCAGATACAGAGAATTATAACTCACCAGAATAGCTTCCGGGAGTTGGTGATGGACAGGGAGGCTTGGCATGCTGCAATTCATGGGGTCGCAAAGGTTTGGACATGACTGAATGAGTGAAATAAACTGAGAGTAGGAACCCATGAGCCACAAGTTCCATGAGAAATAGGACAAAGGTAGGAAAAACTGAACAGGGGTTGATTAATTCCTGGAGGTTCAGTATTGACAAGTCTGAGAGTTGAGACCTGCAGGGGCCTGTCTTGGGCTAGAGACACATATTTGTGAGCTCTCAAGGAGGGCTTTTGTTTACTCCCAGGAGCTGTAACAGGTTCTCTCAGTAAAGACTGGAGAAAAAGTCCCTCATTTTGCCCGCAGGAGAAGGAAAAAAGCAACCATGTAGACATTGATCAGAGCATCCTTTCTTAACAAGGTCTATCCTCATTTACCTGAGCCTAACCTAAAAGGTTTTATTGGAGCTTAACCAACCTGGCAGAAAGGAATTACCCAACTCACTCTAGTCATTCTGTTCCACTGAAAAGAGTGAAGGCAAAACAGAAAAAAACTGAGAAGCATTTGTGAAATTCACAGGGACACAAACTCAGTAAAAAGACTGAGTCCTAGATGTAAGACTATCCAATACTTCTCTCCACTATACAATACCTCCTGCAACGTGTCAACAGCACATCACCGAAGACTCATTTACAACACTTTCTTTTATCCAGTATGCCATGTCCAACTTTCAACAAAAAAAATTTACAGATCTTGCTGGAATGCCAAAACAAAACAAAACACAGTTTGTAGAGACAGAGCCAACTACCAGAACCAGATTCAAACATGGCAGGGGTGTTGAAATTATTAGCCTAGGAATTTAAAGTAATTATGATAAATATGTTAAGGACACTAATGTAAAGGAATATTTCTTGATAATCTGGAAATTTATGAATTGGATAGGTAATCCTAGGTTGTTGTTCAATAACATCTCTGAGTCATGTCCATGGTAATCTTATTGTCTAATATATTTACCACTGTAAATTTCTGACTGAACTTGAACCAAAGATTCCAATCACTGTGAAGAGAAAGGAAGGTCTTAAGAAGAGGAGAGCTATTTGAAGGTGGAAATCCACAAAATTATCCCAGAGTATGAGGACTGAGGCCAAGCTGACTTCACAGGTGAGCTTGATGCCAAAGTGATCCTACTAAATGCAAGGTGAGTCTGGAGATGGCATTTGCTACCCAAGAACCATAAGGAACCTGGAGCCAAGGCACCAAATTGCCACTCACAGGAAAGGAAATGTGCACCTTCCCCTTTCCCAACACAGTCCTTGGATACTTCTCTCCCTTCCTCTTTAAGTAAGTTTCCTAGGAATATTTGAAGATCTACTGCCTGCGTTCTCTGGAACTGGAATCCTACAAAAATCTGAGATTCCACGTGTAAGAACACTCTAAGTGCTTTTTAAGTGCTGCAGTCTGAATTCTCCAGAAGACAAATCACCAAAGCAAATGCCCTGTGTTCTTTCCTCCTGCTATTTGCTTTTCAAAGTAATAGGTTCCCCTTGTTGTGTGACTTCTATCACTGCTACCTCATAGCTACGTTCCGTGTGGAAGGCAGGCAAGGAAAGAGCCTCCCCGAAGATGCACCCCTAAATTGGCTAGGGAATGTGGTGGAAATCTGAGTCAAGACTCATCACATTTTAAGAGACAGATCAGAATAAAGGAAGTGCTTTCAGCTCTGTCTTAACAGTAACAACCTCAGTAACAGTCAGATCATGAAGATGAGAACTTATCAACAAGGTATGGTTTTCACCCCTACTCAACAAATCAGCTCTGGAAGAGGCCAGAGATAGAGGGGCTTTTACCTCCAAATCTGATTTAATTCCAGATATAGCAAGAATGACCAAATGTCACTCTAATTAGAAGGCAATAAAATTCCATGGCAAAACGAATTCCAGCTTGAGCTCACTTCCAGGGGACATTTGTCTTCATTATGGGATGTGTGTACTTGGGGCTTGGCTGGCAATTCTGCTTTAAAGGGGACTGTGTGGTAATGAGTATGAAGATGGAAACCTTTGCTTAGTTGGTAAGCCCAGAGCTTGCCCTAAACATGCAGCCTCGGCCTCCAGATGCCATTCAGCCAGGCCTGACTACCCTTCCGGACTGCTTTCCTGTAATTGTTCCAAGAGAAGAAAGGAAAGAAAAACAGCCCTGACAGATTGTGGAGGTGATAAAGTTCCTGAAAATTAGACCTGCTAATAGGGTGAAAGTCTATTATTGCTTGAAATCTCCTAAGGTTTCATACTTTTTATCCCACTTCTCTCTCTTCCTCTCAGCTTTTAATTGAAACATGAAATTCTGTAGGGGATATAGCCAGTTGAGTCAATAACGAGTCAAAAGCTTAGATGTGCAGCTTATTTTGTTCATAAGTAATAGCTTTTTTTTTTTTTTCCTGCAGTTTCCTGCAGGGTCCATCCCCTGGTTAGTGGAATGACTGTCCTGGGATGCAGTGGTTTAACATGCTAGAAGAATTTTGGGGCCATTGAATTTCTCAGGTCCAATAGCTGCTTGCTAATGGGCTCTCTGGAAATAAAAGATTTCCCCATCTTTTGCTTTTTCCTCATCTTTTCCTGTTTTGCCTCACTCAGAGTTACAATTTAAGTGAATGCATTCCAGTCCTCTCTCAGGTATGCTGTATCTTGAGAAGACCACATTAGAGACAGATATGGAGACAGAAGAGAAGAGTGAGACAGAAGCACTGAGATGGTGGCATTTTCTAGTAGAGTGTGACTCAGCCAGCTGACAATGTGTGAGAGGCAGTGAAAATCAGAAAGCAAAGTGCATACTGCATGACCCCTGGGTATATCATCTATTCTACTTGCCCTTAAAATTGAAATAATAGCTGAGTTTTCTATATTATAGGAGTCTAGTAAGAAATAAATGCACTGCAATGTATGAAAATGGTGAGACAAATGTTTAAGTCATCTAATCACTATCTTACATCAAAAACAATGCTAGTATAGATATCTAAAAGCCATTGATAAATTCAGGAGAACAAAAGTAAGAGTATGTAAACTGAAGCAATGTTTTAGATTCTTTTTCATATGAAGATTATTCTACCTCATCAACTGTTGGAGAAGTGGTGTGGAATGGCTGTAGCTGACACTTGCACCAGCTGTGGATCCAGACTTCCTGAATTGAAATTCTCACTCTGCTGTGAAACATTGCGTTCTTATTCCTTAGATCCCTTATCTGTAGAAAAGTGATCATTCCAGAAGGACTTTTGGAATGCAACCTGCACAGAGTAAGGCTTAAAAGCCATTGATAAATTCAGGAGAACAAAAGTAAGAGTATGTAAACTGAAGCAATGTTTTAGATTCTTTTTCATATGAAGATGTATTCTACCTCATCAACTGTTGGAGAAGTGGTGTGGAATGGCTGTAGCTGACACTTGCACCAGCTGTGGATCCAGACTTCCTGAATTGAAATTCTCACTCTGCTGTGAAACATTGCGTTCTTATTCCTTAGATCCCTTATCTGTAGAAAAGTGATCATTCCAGAAGGACTTTTGGAATGCAACCTGCACAGAGTAAGGCTCAATTGAAAAGTCAAAGTGAAGTCACTCAGTTGTGTCTGACTCTTCGCGACCTCATGGACTGCCACCTACCAGGCTCCTCTGTCCATGAGATTTTCCAGGCAAGAGTACTGGAGTGGGGTGCCATTGCCTTCTCCATCAATTGACATTAGGCATTTTTTATTACTTAATCATATACTCCTGCCTCATTATTTGTATTACATTCTCTTTTATTTTGAAAAGATTTCCTACCTTGCAATATTGATAGCATGTGCTTCATTTGATTTCCTTTGGGTTCAAGAGTTTTTCCCTCACCCTTCAAACGTATAGAGGTGTCTCTCTTCTCTGAATGCATAGAATTATCAAAAGCCCCTCTGTTGCAGCTTAATTGTAGACTACTGGCTGGTATGATTTTTGCTGTTTATTATTTTCTAGGCAGAACAGTGAAATAAACTTAAACTTTGGTATTAATAGACAACAGATTGTACTGTCTGTTGGTCTATCATCTTCAAGTACCTCATTTATCATTGGCTGGATTATACTGATCTGTAATCTAAAGATGGTAATAATAATAACTCTCTCACAGTTTTGAGGATCTACAGAGGAAAGGTCTATGAGAGCTTTTGATAACCAGGAAACGATTTACTCTTCATTTATGTGCTCTGGTTTTTCTAAATTAAATATATAGTCTTGAATAAATGAAATGGTACATATTTAGAATACTACAGAGCCTAGAAAAATAGTTTGTACTGAAGAGATACCCACTTAATATCTCCTGATTGTTAAATTGATATAGTGAATAGATACATTAATTAACAAAATTACAGATTGAATAAGTTTTCATGGCATGAATGAGAATAATTAGAAGAGAGACAGAGCAGCAAAAGCAGGTAAAATATGCCATTAAGGCAAACCCAGTGCAAGGGATTGGCCTTGATTAAAAGCAAAAGCATTGAGTTTTTGTGATATGTGTATGTGTGTGGAGAGAGAGAAAGGAGGAAGAGACAGAGACAAAAGCTTAATAAAGAACTAAGAGAGAAATTTAATTTAGAAAGGTATATATATAAAAGTTCACCATAAGGAAAGGATATTATGAGTAAACATTCTCTCTTAACCATGCTCAGCATAATTCAGAAATAGAAGAGGAGAAGAAACAAATATACTCTTACTCAGGAGTAACATGCTAGAAGAGTTGGAACTTAGGTGACTTTCCCAGCCAAGAGGAGAAAGGAAGTGAGTAAAAATTGGCAGCAACAATATAGCTTTATTAAGTGACTGCTGCAGCCCCCATAGTTGCTTAATGTTCTGACAGGTCCTGGGAGAGAGCATCCATCAGATTTTGACCAAGAGGGAACCATAATCATAATATAATAATAACCATAATAAGTCTTCTAGGGCTGTGCTGAAGGCCTCACAAAAGTTCTGGTTCACAGGATCAGCCTTCTTAAATTCTATCACATAAGATTTGTGTAAGGTAGAAGCCTCTGTTTATAAGCAGTTTAACCCAGGAGAGAACTAATATCTGGATTTAATTTTACACCCATTAACTTGCAATTAAAAAAATTATGTCCTACTACTGGGATATATATATATGTATATGGCCTGTTGATTCCATTGTGTGATTTCTTGAGTTTCAGTGGTTTATTGCTCCCAAGTCACATCACTAATCCTTTGCTAATGTCTAAATTTTCACACTGTAAAATAAGGCTAGATAAGCATGATGTCAGTAGGTGAATGGATAAATAAACTGATACATCCAGACAATGGTATATCGTTCAGTAATAAAAGGAAATGAGATATAAAATCATGAGAAGGAAAAAAAAAATCATGAGAAGGCAGGGAGAAAACTTAGCTGGATAATAATAAGTAAAAAAAGCCAGTCTGACTACATACTGTATGTTCCCAACTATATGATTTTCCAGAAAAAGCAAAACCATGGAGACAATATAAGGATGGAAACAATATAAAGATCCATGGTTACCTAGGCTTCCCTTGTGGCTCAGCTGGTAAAGAATATGCCTGCAATGTGGGAATTTGATCCCTGGGTTGGGAAGATCCCCTGGAGAAGGGAAAGGCTACCCACTCCAGTATTCTGGCCTGGAGAATTTCATTGACTCTATAGTCCATGGGATTGCAAAGAGTCACACAAGACTGAATGACTTTTACATTCATTTTCACTTTTCACATGGTGGGAGTGCAGGGAAAGACATGGGTCAGTACAGCATAGAGGACTTTTAGGACAGTGAGCATACTTTGTATGATATGATGATGGATGCATGTCTTCATACATTTTCCCAACCCCGAGAGTGTTCAGCACCATTACGACAAGCTATAAACTTTGAATGATTGTGATGTATCAATGTGAACTCCTCAGTAAAAGAGATACCATTGTGGTGAATGATGTTGATACTGGGTGAGGTTGTGCAAGAGTAGGAGCAGCAAGGATATGAGAAATCTTTGCACTTTCCCCTCAATTTTGTTTTGAACCTTAAACTTCTCTAAAAAATAGACTACTAAAAACAGGGCTAGGAATAGTGTTCCTAACATGTTCCTCCATGACAATGTTTAAATGACTAGTATCAGGCAAGTGTTTCGGTGAACAAGGTACATGGTATGGAAGAAAGTAAGAGAGAAAATTACTTTGTGGAGAAGAGAGATTTCACAGAAAAGTTGGACATTGAGATCAGAGGCAGGGGACTGCTCACATGCTCCCTCTAGAGGAAGTCATAAACTTGGAACATTTGAATTATTCTCATCAGCCTCCTCCACACAGGTCTCTACCATGTTTATCACTATCTGGTACCTCAATGCCCAGGTGTCTCAGTGGTAAAAAATTCGCCTGCCAGTGCAGGAGACAAGGGTTCCATCCCTGCATCAGGGAGATCATGGAGAAGGAAATGGCCACCAGTATTCTTGCCTGAGAAATTCCATGGACAGAGAAGACTGACAAACTGCAGGCCATGGGGTCACATAAGAGACACAACTTGGCAACTAAACATAACTAAACAACAACCACCTCACTGATCACTCATGATATTATCTGGACTCAAGGACAAGCCTTTTTTATATGCTTGGTGATTCTGGGTTTATTGAATTATTCTCATCAGCCTCCTCCACACAGGTCTCTACCATGTTTATCACTATCTGGTACCTCAATGCCCAGGTGTCTCAGTGGTAAAAAATTCGCCTGCCAGTGCAGGAGACAAGGGTTCCATCCCTGCATCAGGGAGATCATGGAGAAGGAAATGGCCACCAGTATTCTTGCCTGAGAAATTCCATGGACAGAGAAGACTGACAAACTGCAGGCCATGGGGTCACATAAGAGACACAACTTGGCAACTAAACATAACTAAACAACAACCACCTCACTGATCACTCATGATATTATCTGGACTCAAGGACAAGCCTTTTTTATATGCTTGGTGATTTCTGGGTTTATACTTTAATGAATTATATTTCAAGTGGGGCAAGAACACTTTATTTTATTTTTAATACAATTATTTTATTCTTAATACTTTTCATACCATAAAGGACACTACTTAAAAAAGAAAAAAAAAATCAGCTAATGCTTCCTAAATGACTTCTTGATAGAATCAATAAGCCAAAATGAAGAATATAAAAACCAGAGTAGATTTAGAGATTTTGAAATTATAAAAGTTAAGCAACTTGCCCAAGGTCACACCAGTACTTGATAGCCATCCAGGACAAAAACTCAGATGTTCAAACTCTCTGCCCAGTGTCCTCAGCTACATCATGAGCTGTCTCACAGAGCCTAACAAATTAGGCTTCAGGAATGTTATCTGTTTTCTATTGTCTTCATTTTTCTTTTAAATTTGGCACACAATTTTTGTTCATTGGACCATCTAAACTTCTACTTTTCATTGTTCAAGGGAATTGTCTCTAGAACTATCAACAAAAATGACAAGGGTGTCTATCCATCTGTTCATTCATCCATCACATGCCCCGTGCAGTTATTTACATAGCGCAGTGACACCGTGAACAAACACATGTGGAGAAAGAAAGAAAGACTAGAGGACAAAAAAGACATCTGGGATTTTTATGAGCCATTTTCCGTACAGTGTGCAATCCTCATTCAGCATTATGTATACAGTAGGTGTATCTGTCACGGTCTATATGATGCTTTGGTGATAGACCATTAGCTATTATCAATAGAGCCATTACAAAAAAGACTACCCCAAGTTCTGCTGAGATGCATATATTGGTACATTGCCAAACAGTTGCCTATGCTGTAGAAATCAGCAACAATTTACTCACAAAAAAACAACAGAAGCTTCTTGTTAAACCAGCACATAGATTTCCAGAAGTAGGGCCTCTAATTCAAACCCTTAAACTGATGTCTCATACCAAGTTGGTAATTAAAAGAATCTTACAATGTGATTCTGGCTTTGTTTCATTACTACCTTTCCATATACACAAACATACTCACATATAAAGACAAGATCACATACAAACTCAGAAACATCACATTTTCAAGGTCTTGGAACTAGAATTTAACCGCAAAACTAGCATTGAACTTAAATCATAGCCCGCAGAAAACCAGGTCTTTTCTTTCTCTTGCGTCCTCTCAGGACACCAATTAGATGACAGAACACACAGTACTCGGCAAATTGACTGAAATATTGATTTTTTTTTAGCTGTCACAATCTCTGCAGATTTTGTTTTATAGTCAAGGAGAAATTCTTTGGTCATCAAATGATGATCAATTTCAAGGAAGTGAGTTAAATCCTCAAGTAAAGGAAGGCAACTTGATAGTTACAGGATTTTAGATTGCTGTTGTGTGTGTGTGTGTGTGTGTGTGTGTGTGTGTGTGTGTATAGTGGTAGAGTTGAAGGAAATGAGGATTCTGTTTTGTTAGTGATAATACTATTTTTGTCCCATAAATCTGAGAGGGAGCAAACCAACTCTCCACATGCTCCTCCCCCTAATCTCTCCTACAACACTATCCTTCCACCCAAAAATAAATAGGGGTTTAAGCTGGATGTCAGTCAGAGCAAACAAGAACAAAGTCTTTCCAAATCTTCCACCTCTGGACTCCTGTGAAGAGTCCAAACTGCTCCCTTTCATCCAACTAAAGAAATCTTTTTTTAAAACCTTCCCTGATCCACTTCCTCTTTTTTCCTCCTTATAAAAATAAAGAATTCTATCTTATCTTGCTATGAGGAGAGAGGGAAAACAGATGCCATTAGTGGCCCATCTGAAGCAGAACTATCTGTGTTTACAGTATGTAGGATATTTTTAGTAGTGATGAGGTATAAAAGTATTAGAGAAAAGGGGAGTGAGTTTTACAATTTGTTTGTTTGTTTGTTTGTTTGTTTTCATTGGGTCATAAAGTAGACCTCCTTCAACATCTTTCAAGATGTGTAACTAAATAACAGAATTATTTGTTAAACTTTTTCTGGCAGCTGAACTGGTTCTCAAATACAGTATTGGGGAGAGACTCAGCCATATGATTCTAAAGTTCATAAAATTTAAACAGGAAGACTTAGAAGTGAATCTTTGTAGGTCATCCAATCCCACCTATCAAAAAGGATTTGGATCTCAACTGTGTGATTATCAGAAGAGCTTTGGTGGGGTTCTGGTTGAGTATTTCCAATGCTGATATTTCATACTTAGGTGAAAATCGTTTTGCTACAACCTCTATGCATTAGTTCTAATAATATTCTCTGAACATGCATAGAATAATTCTTCCTTCTTCACTCTCTTCTGTTAAACTGTATTATCAATAAGTTGTTCTCACTTTCTTGAGTAACTATGTTCTTCTCCAATCCAAATATTACTGGTTCTTTCAATAGCTCTTATGACATTTCCACAGCCTCCAAAATGATGTTTCTTCTTATCTGAACATATTTCACGTTGTGAATAGCTTACCTAAACTGTGACTCATAAATAAATATAACACTCTAGATGCAATCTTATAAGTGTGAGTGCAAGGGCTAACATAACTAATATTGAATTTTATTTTATGTTTATTTTTTCTTGGCATTATGCCACCTCATTTCTCCTCTCTCATGCTGTTAGCCTTTTGAATAAACTTCCATGTCCTGGGATAGTGTATACACATGCCCCAATCTATGAACTTTTAGAGAGAGTTTCACAGTTGGTGTGATAGTTAACTCTAGAGTTAGATCTAAATGGATTTAGAATCCAGCTAGACCAGTCACGGGTTAAGAGACTTTGAGATAGTTTGTTAAGAAATCAGTTTGTTCATTGTTTTTAAGCAAGGCCTTGAACACCTTTTTATGTGTTGATCTCAATTAAATGTTATCTTTTTAGTTTGGGCACATTACTGCATATATTTAAGGTGGTTTCAAAATCTTAAAGTCATTTAAACTTTTTGTAATTGAAACAGTTCAAGAATTCATTCTTCTACTAGTTTTCTTCTACTGTGACTATGTAGATTGCAACAAACTGAGAAAAATTCTTAAAGAGATGAAAATACTAGACCAGCTAACCTGCCTCCTGCAAAACCTGTATGTAGGTCAAGAAGCAATAGTTAGAACCAAATATGGAACAACAGACTGTTTCAAAATTGGGAAAGAAGTACGTCAAGCCTATATATTGTCATCCTGCTGATTTAACTTATGTGCAAAGTACATAATGGGAAATGCCAGACTGGATGAAGCAGAAGCTGGAATCAAGACTGCTTAGAGAAATATCAATAACCTCAGATATGCAGATAGCACCATTCTGATGGCAGAAAGTGAAAAGGAATTAAAGAGCCTCTTGATGAAAGTGAAAGAGAAGAGTGAAAAAATTGACTTAAAACTCAACATTCAAAAAGTGAAGATTATGGCATCTGATCCCTCTGCTTCATGGCAAATAGATGAGGAAACAATGGAAACAGTGATAGGCTTTATTTTCTTGGGCTCCAAAATAACTGGATCATGACTGCAGAAATGAAATTAAAGACTCTTGCTCCTTAGAAGAAAAGTTATGACAAACCTAGACAGCGTATTAAAAAGCAGAGGCGTTACTCTGCCTAGAAAGGTCTGTCTAGTCAAAGCTATGGTTTTTCCAGTAGTCATGTACAATAAAAAAGACTGAGCACCAAAGAACCAATGCTTTCAAACTGTGGTGCCGTGTTGCTCAGGAGAAGAAACCTGAGAGTTCCTTGGACAACAAGGAGATCAAACTAGTCCATCCTAAAGGAAATCAATCCTGAATATTCATTGGAAGGACTGATGCTGAAACTGAAACTCCAAAACTTTGGCCATACAATGTAAATAGCCAACTCATCGGAAAAGACTCTGATGCTGGGAAAGACTGAAGGCAGGAGGAGAAGGGGACAACAGAGGATGAGATGGTGGATGGCATAACCGACTCGATGGACATGAGTTTGAGCAAGCTCCAGGAGATAGTGAAGGACAGGGAAGCCTGCATGGTGCAGTCCATGGGGAGGCAGAATTAGACATGACTGAGCAACTGAACAACAACAACTTATTTTCCATTATCTGCTTGTTAGAATAATCTATCTTCTACAACCTTGGTCCTTAGAGTGTGACCTGTGGACCAGCAGTATCAGCATCATATGAAAACTTGTTAGAAATACAGCCTCTTAGGTTCCATCTCTGAGCTACCAGGTCCCTGGTAGCTGGGACTCTGATTCAATCCCTGGATTAGGGAAATCCCCTAAAGGAAGGGAACAGCTATCCACTCCAGTATTCTTACCTGGAGAATTCCATGAACAGAGGAGCCTGGCAGGCTATAGTCCATTGGTTCACAAAGAGTCACATGTGACTGAATGAGTTTCACTCATTTCACAGGCTCCATCACAGATCTACTGAACTAGAATTTGTTTTTAGCAGATTACCAAAGTGATGCAAATTGAAGTTTGGGAAGTTCTAAATCATTATTCATAGAGCTGAGAAAAATATTAACCAATAAAACACATTGGATAATTGCTTCTAAATCAGTAATGACCAGTTAATAAAGTCTCTGCATTTGCACAATATGAAAACACCTAATCCTACTGTACTTTAAACAGTGTTCCACCCCTCTCTTGTAGTAGATTATAAGAATTTTTAACAAATGTTCCTTTTTATTTCTTTCCAGTTGGATTCCAGCTCTTAATCTGAGTGAATGTGAGGCAAGACTAGGAAGGATGAATGCAGGCTATATTCAGAAGTTTGATATTACCTTCAAATCTTGCCCTGATCACCAAACTCCCAGTTGACTTGAGCTGTTTGTTTATCTTAGAAGTGCCAGTTTCCTTATTTGTAAAATAAAGATGATACTAGACTGGTTCCAAATGGGAAAAGGAGTACGTCAAGGCTGTATATTGTCACCCTGCTTATTTAACTTATATGCAGAGTACATCATGAGAAACGCTGGGCTGGAAGAAGCACAAGATAGAATCAAGATTGCTGGGAGGAATATCAATAATCTCAGATATGCAGATAACACCACTCATATGGCAGAAAGTGAAGAGGAATTAAAAAGCCTCTTGATGAAAGTGAAAGGGGAAAGTGAAAAAGTTGGCTTAAAGCTCAACATTCAGAAAAAGAAGATCATGGCATCCAGTCCCATCACTTCATGGGAAATAGATGGGGAAACAGTGTCAGACTATTTTTATGAGCACCAAAATCACTGTAGATGGTGACTGCAGCCATGAAATTAAAAGATGCTTAGTCCTTGGAAGCAAAGTTATAATCAACCTGGATAGTGTATTGAAAAGCAGAGACATTACTTTGCCAACAAAGGTTCATCTAGCCAAGGCTATGGTTTTTCCTCTGATCATGTATGGATGTGAGAGTTGGACTGGGAAGAAAGTTGAGTGATGAAGAATTGACGCTTTTGAACTGTGATGTTGGTGAAGACTCTTGAAAGTCCCTTGAACTACAAGGAGATACAACCAGTCCATTTTAAAGGAGATCGGTCCTGGGTGTTCTTTGGAAGGAATGATGCTAAAGCTGAAACTTCAGTACTTTGGCCACCTCATGAGAAGAGTTGACTCATTGGAAAAGACTCTGATGCTGGGAGGGATTGGGGGCAGGAAGAGAAGAGGACGACAGAGGATGATATGGCTGGATGGCATCACTGACTCGATGGACGTGAGTCTGAGTGAATTCTGGGAGTTGGTGATGGACAGGGAGGCTTGGCGTGCTGCGATTCATGGGGTCGAAAAGAGTCGGACACAACTGAGCGACTGAACTGAACTAAATAGTAGTAGTCTCCTACCTTTACTGGGAAGATCAAATAAGGTAACCCATGCGTGTGTACACACACACACACACACACACACACACATATGTAAAGCCTTAAATGTGGTAAGTATTTGCTTCCTTTCTTGAATTCTTACAATGCTTTTATTTACAGTGTTTGCTCTGGGTCATAACAGATGTTTTGTATCTATATTCTATGTGCCTTGATAATAAGAATACTACTTAATGCTGGCATCTCCTAAAATATAATCAGGCTATTTTTTAAAGTCCGTAAGTGGGACTGTTTTGGAGTTGAAATGCTTTCTTCAGTAGAATCTTAACCTAATCTACAAATGCATGTCAAAGCAATGATAAGGATGTTAATAGTTATTCTATACTCCTATGACTACTAGACTACTATTGCTAGACAAACTATAGCGTCTAACCACCTCTTACAATGATATCACATGATTTCTCTTTCTCTCGGGAGTTTGAAGGACAGAGACTGGAAGGAGGTGAGGGTGGGAGTCAGTGCTCCAGAAATTGAGCACGGCCTGTTTGGGATGATTTGTGGACAAAGAATGTCACCATATAAATTTTCAAGACATCAGCCATGCAGTCACTTGGATGGTGCAAACTGAAGGGATTAAGGATGGAGAAAACAAAATCAAAAACAAAAACAGGACAAGGGCCCTAGATAGTTAAGGTGAATATCACATGAATAATTTCACTAAGTTCAGACACTTGCATTTTCCCATATACAGAAAAAATGTTAAATTCATTAACTTGAGATGTTTGCTTTTCTTTAGCAGCAATCTTTAGATATTTGACTACTTGGAATTTTATTTTTACAAATTTTTCCTATATATTCTAGCTCCTCCTCGACCTCTTCAAAAGAGTCTGCAGAGCTATCTGAGAGGCTATAATCTGGATTAAGTCTTACGAATCCAACAAATAAAACAATTCATAAATTTAGGCTTTGTCATTTTTTTCAGTTAACAGATTCCATATATAAAAATGGAATGGTTATCTCTGGTTTCCACCAAACTCTCTGAGGAGTAAGATGGTAAATATTTGTATAAATAGAAGCCCCTGCCTTGTAAATAAAAGTTTTGAATTTGAGTCTCAGCTTTCATATTTGTTAAATTTCCAACTTTATTTAAATTATCTGGGTCTTAATTACCTTATTTATAACATGGGAAGAATTGTCAACATTCTCCCTAGTTGATTTTAAAATGTATATTTATTAGCTACGTTTTAGTAAACCTTTAATTTCTAGGTAAAGCACAAAGAAGAAAAGTGATGCTGATGATATAAGCATTTTCCTTCTTTGACTCTGGTGGTCTCTCTATACTTACAAGGATATTTTGCACAATCTATGCTTTGGTATCACAGAAGACAATGGCACTCCACTCCAGTACTCTTGCCTAGAAAATCTCATGGATGGAGGAGGCTGGTAGGCTGCCATCTATCGGGTCGCACAGAGTCGGACACAGCTGAAGCGATTTAGCAGCAGCAGCAGCATGCTGTGGTATGCTTTATGATTCTTTATGGAAATTCCTGAGAGAGGTAGTAGAAAAAACTAGGAGAACTGATTTTTTAGCACCACGATTTCTATTTATTTCTACAATTGACCCAATATGGAGAAATCCATATGATATCAAGGGTGTTAAAAGCTGTCCTTAAGTAGCTCCCCCACTGGCTTGCCATTAGGTTAAGTTGCTGTAATGGTATTATTCCTTAAGGGTATCTAGTAGAGCTTTCTTTAAAGTTGGGTCAAGGCTAATGTGTTATGCTAGGAGGATTCATATATTATATAGTTAACATATTAGCAAGGGTTATTGTCTCTGATTAAGCCATTACCACCCACTGTCTTATAGCAAAGAAAATGACCCTGGGGGAATGGGTTATATGATGGACTAATTTTGATGAAAGAGAAGCAAAATTAACAGCATGAGATTAAGTCTGAGGCTAGTTAAAATTTTGATATCATGGCTTCTGGGCACTTAATCGTTGAGACTGGGTCTCTAGAAGAGACTTCAAGAAAGATAAATACTCAATTCATTATCTTTTTCAAGAGTCGGTATGTGTTGTGTAGCTAAACAAACTAAAGCTTTGGAGTGGAGTTTGGAGCCAGTAAAGGTTTATTGAAGGACCAGGCAATGAAAACAAGGTAGTTCAAGCTCAGAAACCTTAAAGCCAGATGATTTTGCAAAAGAGTTTTTATAGGCAGAATTGGTGAGGAGGCAGTCTTATGGTGTGTGACCTTCTTCTGATTGGTTTGTAGTGAGGTAGCGGGACAGTGCTCCCAGAGCCTCAATCCTCACTCTTCCAGCCAAGGCCCAAGTACTTGTGCTCTGCCTGAAGTTACTACCCTCTACCTGGGTGGGGGTCTTCATTCTCATAGAATAATTCAGAGATATCTCCTGAGGAGGTATCTGGACCCCAATCCATTGCTGCACTATTATTTTGATGCCTTTCCTTTGTTTCTGCATGCACTCATTCTTATAATAAGTAATGTTTTGGATCTGCCCTTTGAAACTCAGGGAAGCTCTAGGAGGCTGAAACATTTTTCCTACAAACAAGAACTGAGGGACACAGAAAAAAGCTTTTGGCTTTTATACCTGGAAAGGCCAGTTCCTGCTGTTTCAATCCCTTCTCTTCTTTAATATTCCTCAATCTTGAGGGGAACAGATGTTGAACAAGAAAGAGAATAGCATTTTTGATAGAGAAGTTAATCATAAACTTTGCAGAGGAACTTGGTTTCAGATTTGTGTGTTGGATTCCATGAGTAGTTCAGCATGAGGTTCATATAAAAGTATTATTAGTAAGGGCCTTTAGATTTCTTTATCAGACTTAAAACTAGTGGTTAAACTTCATCTTTATAAAGAGGCTGTTCCCTTTTTCATCAACATATAAAACTTATTTTGAGAAATTTCAGTTTCTACTTAAGCATAAACATTCACATGCATATACATCGATTCTGGAATAATTTTTGATTTAAAATAAAATATAAATTCTTCATGTTTTCTAATATTTTGGGGCCCTGAAAAAATTTTGTCTCATAGACCTAAAGCTGTAAGATGATAATATTGAAATGCAAGTCACAAGCTTCAATTAGGTACAATCAGAAATCATGCGGTGACTTCATTAAGTATCATTAAGAATGATCAAAATATGCTCTTAGGAAAAATACATCAAAAGCATTGCATTTACACATTGATTAAACAGGATCTGCAATTTCTAAAATCTGGTACGAGAAAAAAGAATGGAGTAAATTAAGTGCTCATATCCCACTTAGCAACAAGGGAGTGCTTAGCAACTGGCAAAGGAAGACATAAAGGGAGATGGTGGAAAACAAAATATGATCAGCTTCTGAAACTGGGAGGGGAATCAAGAAAGGACGATGTAACTAATTGGGACTGGAGGAGAGGTTGCTGTCCCAGGAAGAATGGGCAAGTTTCTATTAGCCTGTTTTGTATAAGGTTTTTATTTTTAGCTTTAGGAAATTAAGCTTATAATTAGGAAAACAGGAGTATAGGAAGGAGTCTCATCAAAGCCATAAATGTGGCTAGAGTCATCTTTGGGGACATGCATGTACTCATTTGGGGCTTACCTGGTGGCTCAGAGATAAAGAATGCCTGCAACGCAGGAGACATGAGTTCAATCCCTGGGTCAAGAAGTTCCTCTGGAGAAGGAAATGAAACCCACATCAATATTTTTGCCTGGGAAATCCCATGGACAGAGGATTCTAGTGGGCGACAGTCCATGGGGTTGCAAAAGAGTTGAACATGACTTAGTGACTAAACAACAATAAATATAGCCATTTACAAATATTTTTCCCTTTTGCTTGTGCACTTAGGCACATAACCGTGTTCTCAGTGCCACAAGGTCTTAATTCTTAAGGAGGCTTAAGGAAGATTTGGTGTTATATCCCTTTGAGAATTCTTTAATAGTATTATTTTTCTAATTACTCCCCCTTCTTTGCACCTGATCTGCCTGCCCTGGTAGTCCTATTCCCCCATGACTTCAGCTCCCATTATGCAGTGAGAATTCTCAACCCTTCTTATCCACTTAGAGATACCTTTTCTTGTGCTTTATTCTGTGCCGTGAATGTTCTGTGGCCCAATGAAACCTACATGGTAGACCTCTTCTCCTCACCCTCTTTCTTCCCACACTGACTCACCATCATCCATGCAATACCCTATCCAGGACCCTCCCTGTATCTGTCTCCTCATCATCCACACCAAGTTGTAGCTAATGTCATTGATCCTTTCTCTAAAACATATCAGTTTTACTCTCCTTCACAATGGATCTAAAATTTTAAAAATCATCCTTTCACCACAGGCAAAATCCACATTCTCAGCGTCACTTGAAATTCCTCATCATCTGGTCAGATCGATTTTTTCTTTTAGCCTTGGTTTTGCCTTTCCAGTCTGCACATAATCCATGTTTGGATCATATCAATATGTTCTCACTACTGACAGGTGCCATGTTTTCTGACACCTCTTGTCCAAAATTCAGAGCATGCACTTCTTTTACCACATCCTCACTTTATCTGAACCCTGAAAACTTACATAGACTCCAAATGTTTAACTCTTTGTATCATTTGTATCATTCCAAAAGCATATAATAATTGTTATTTATCCCTGATAAAGGCTTATAATAATTGTTATTTATCAATGGATTAACAAAAGAACAATAACAATCTAAGTTCAAATATTACAGTATTACTGGAAATAGTAGACTTTCAATAAATACCTGCTAGATTAAGTTAAATATGTGGACAAGGATCCAACATCCCCAAAAGTCAGAACCCATGCATGAGGAGTTGAAAATATTTTAGGCTTTGCAGACCATATAATCTCTGTTGCAACAACTAAATTCTTCCACTGGAGCATGAAAAAACAACAACATGGAGATGATCTAATAAATCTTTATGTACATTGAAAATCAAATGTCACATAACTTTTTGGTGTCACAAAAGAAATTTTTTTAAACCACTTAAAACTATTGAACCAATAAGTTCAAAAACTACATAAAATTACTCAGACTGCTGGATTAAATCCACAGGCTGGAGTTAGCTGATTCCTGTTATAGTTTATCACCCATTTCAACTTCTTATTTGGGTGACATTTTATACGAACCTTATGTGGATTGTTTTCATTGATAGTTGGCCTAGTGTAATTCATTATTTTGGATAAATCACAGCCTCATCATTATTCTAGAAGTAATTTTAGCTATATCCCAACTGTTAATGCTTGTTAAGGCTGTGTATATTGAACAGGCAGAATGTTTAGACTATTCTTTCCAGCAATTTTAGAACAAATATAGAACCTCTATGTGATCCAGGGTTTGACAACCATTTACTCCCATCTCCTTATTTGTCAAAGCAATTTCTTCCTTTGTCTAAAGCATTTTAATGTTTTTAGCAGAGCATCACTTTTAATCTTATTACTATTACTAAATTGTCCTCCTCCCCAATATGAAATCATGAACTCTCATAATTTTCTATGGTAACTCCTTTTGCCAAAACCCAATTGTTCTGGGAGTAAGATACATAATTATTCTGACTCAGTCTGAATACTTTCTAAGATATATTGTTATTCTGACTTAGTCTGTTTAGGCTACTACTATAAAATA
>SJYC01130627.1:0-11578 GCA_006408675.1 Madoqua kirkii | reverse complement strand
GGCTCTGTTACACAGTATCTTTAGGTCTGTCACTGTGCCTGCCTTTGGAGTTTCCTACAGTCACTGGGGAGAACACAGGAGAGCATGTTTGTCTACCCAGTGTGTAATCAAACACTCAGCCTCTCCTCAGAGAGGCTTTGTTGGCAGTCACATGTGGATCTGCTCCAGGACTGGCAGATTTCCGTTCCCTGGAGAGATGTGAGAATACAAAGGGCAGGGAAGATTGGCAAAAATATTGACTTTGATATTTCATCATTTCATATTTCTAAAGAGAAGAAATGCACTGACAACTGCACTTTTCTAATCAGATGTTACTAGAGGTTCCCAGAACAGTACACATACCAGAGACAGCAATACCAACAAAGGCCCCAGCAGATTGGTTTATATTTGAGCAAAGTAATCAGCAGCATTGTTGCTTCTCTCTCTGCTTGATTTCTCTGTTCCTCTAGTGCTTTACCTTTTCCTATTATAGAACTTCTCAACTTCTAGCTATTTGCAGATGTATTTTTCGCCTCATTGGTCCTTTCCATCTCCCTGATTGTTGCAATCCAAAAAGTGCCAAGCAGCACCGCAACTTTTTTTTTTTTTTCTTTCCCACCACTGATTCTGGTAACAGAGATTTCATCTGGGGAAAAAGGTTGGATATTAATCAATGCTTGGCAAAATACACTGATCTGGGAATGATGTAATTTTGCTTGGAGTTGTAAAATCTGTGGGAAGAGGATTATGAAGAGAAAGAAGGACATTTAAAAGGGTAGCTGGAAAAAGCTTACATGAAGCTTCCTCTGCTTCTTATTCTTAATTTTTTAAAATTGTGTGAGAGTGAGAGTTTGACTCATACGTTTTATGATTGAACAATAAATGTTTTCAATTAAAAAGTATGATATGCAATATTTTAATTTTTGTTGGATTACTTTACAATGTCTTATTTCTTGTTTTAGTTAGCTATTTGGATATTAAGGCTAATACAAATAATTAAAACTTATTCTGTTAAATAAAATTGGCTTATTCCACCAATAATATCTGTAACTACCTTTCTATCATGTGCAGCTATTCTATGCACCATTCAAAGTCATTCTCACCTCTCAGTAAGGCCATGTAGGGAGTTACTAATTCCTCCCTTTGAGGCTTTGCATCCCACATTAAGGAACTTAACCATACTTGCTAGGATTTGTAATTGAATATCTGCTTTTCACACAAAAAGTTTGAATTTTGTTTATTTCACATGTTGACCTCCTATGAAGGCCATAGGCTTTGGCTTAGCAGGTTTCATGTTCAATGTTTTATTGTTGTAGTTGCTGTTATGGTTTTTTCACTTTGAATTATGACCTTTAGTTACAATTGAAATAGCACACCTTGGCTTTCGTGGTTTGCTTTGCAGACATCTCTGCCAATAGGATCCCCAGCTATTTATTCCTCACATAGGCATTACTTCTAAAACCATTCCCTCTCTCCATATCAAAACCTCTCTTGAAATTTGTTTTCCTGCTTAATTCTTACTTATGTATGAGAATAGAAATTGCACCTAATTCTTTGGTCATTATAAAGCTAAAACAGAATAATGTTTTGTTTAATACATGTCTCACACGTGGTAAGCCCTCCACGTATGTATAACATACAGAGTAAATATCCAACTAATGGCATTATTTGGAATATTATCTGATCTCTAAATCATTTTCAATTAGACAAAGTGCAGCCTTAAAAACGCTTAAAGGTAATAATCCTAATTTCCAAACCATCTCAAACAGACATGCCACCCCCCAAATTTACTGGAAACTATCCATCACCATGGAGCTCTATCCAACCTCTAGTTTGTCAGAGAAGTAAGATAGAGAATTTGACTTTTGATGAGCTCTTTAAATTCCTGTTTCTGTGTAGGATGCCCTTGAGAATTGTGGAAAGAGGCCTGGTGCCCCTTTCTTGAGTCAAAATACAGTG
Organism: Madoqua kirkii; assembly: GCA_006408675.1. NCBI lineage: Eukaryota > Metazoa > Chordata > Mammalia > Artiodactyla > Bovidae > Madoqua > Madoqua kirkii. The sequence continues at coordinate 9,640 of SJYC01130627.1, read as the reverse complement.
ATTACAAGAACTGCAATCCATTGTTTTGTAGTTCTCCTGTTGTACACTCTTTACCATGATTAGAATTTCAAGGTTGTCTCACAAAAGAACCACACACATATACACAAGCATTACAAAAATGAGAAAACCAAGTCCAGGCCAGGCACAAAAAAATGTTAGCAGCCTATCCAATTTAATTTTTGTTCAAAGAACCCTTAAACAAGCAAAAACCATGTCTAACCAATCAGCTTCCCTGGTAGTTCAGACAGTAAAGAATCTACTTTCAATGTGGAGACCTGTGTACAATCCCTGGGTTTGGAAGATCCCCTGGAGACAAGAATGGCTACCCATTCCAGTATTCTTGCCTGGAGGATTCCATGGATATAGTAGCCTGGCAGGCTACAGTCTATGGGATTCCAAACAGCTGGACAGCACTGAGTGACTTTTACTTTCAGCCAATCAGAAAATAATTTATGAGTAAGTTTTTCAGAAAATATTATCTGCACCCTGGAGAAGAGGAAATAGGAGACAGCGAGTTTTATTTCAAAGGCCTTGACACCTGACAATGCAAAGATGCACTGGATGCAGTACTTCTTGCACCATCTGTTTCACTTCACAGTAAATCCAAGAAAAGCCCTAACTTTGGACTATGCCCCAGGAGACTGTGGCAAAATGCACATGGGAAGACTCTCCAGTGTTGTGGGCCAGAAACATGAGAGGTGGGTATTTCCTTCCTATCACTGTTCAGTAATGCAGGTAAACACGTATGGACACGTAAGACTATGTATCAAACTCCATTTACAATGTTGTAAACAGTCTCTTTTAGTTGTCCCTTAGATGTGTATAAGAGACAGAGTAAGTATTATGAAATATGTTCTCTATCTTGAATATGTCCAGTAAAATAAACTGAAACACAAGGAATTTATTGGATTCAGATTCAACTTTTAATTAATAGACTAGAAAACTTATAGCACGTTATAAACTTCAATAATTAATCAAGAGAAAGTTGACAATTTACTTTTATTTACTATTTTATTATTGGTATAATTCTATATTTGATAATTTGAGTTGAAGAAGCTATAATTATTTTGGTTTTAGATATCAAGGGAATAAAAAGCTCTGAAAATCTCAAAGAAGATATAAATAATTATAAGCAAAAAGACAAGTGTTAAAAAAAAATAAAACCTTCTGAAGACAGAAACTGGTCAGGAGATGTGATCCTTGATTCTGGAGGACATGATCCACAGGTGGAGATGTGAAATTTTTTCAGAGAAGTTAGAAATGTTTCTGGGGCAATATTGGATAGCAGTTGGGTTGAATATTGTTTGTTACTCAGTATTTTCCTTGGGCATCAATAGAATAACATTTTTAACATTTAAAGTAACATTTTAAAATCAAGGCTAGCTCCAACAATATCCAAGTTAGAATATGCAGTCATTCATTAAAGAACAGCTAAATATGTGCTAATGGCATTTTGATATCCAAATTATCACTTTTGATACATATATGAGCAGCTACATTACTTGCAATCCTGGGGTGAAATTAAAATGCAGATCCCCTTGCTAAAACAATATTAAGAATTTCAAGATTAAACAGTAATGTGCCAAACCAGGTGTGGGCCCTTCCTTACAAATATGAGTTCATATTCTTTGGCTAGAGTTACCTTTCCATGAAGCTGGCACTGAATTCGTTATTGTTGTTCAGTTGCTCAGTCATGTCTGATTCTTTGTGACCCCATGGACTTCAGAATGCTAGGTCTATCTGTCCTTCACCATTTTGTGGAGCTTGCTCAAACTCATGTACATTAAGTAGATGATGCCATCAAATCATCTCATCCTCTGTTATCCTTGTCTCTTCCTGCCTTCAAACTTCTCCAGCATCAGTCTTTTCCAGTGAGTTGTCTCTTTGCATCTGCTGGCCAAAGTATTCAAATGTCAGCAACAGCCCTTCCAATGAATATTCAGAGTTGATTTCCTTTAGGATTGACCCTGTGATTCTCTTTGCAGTCCAAAGGATTCTCAAGCATCTTCTCCAGCACCACAGTTCATAGCATCAGTTCTTCAGTACTCAGCCTTCTTTATGATTCCACTCTCACACCCATACATGATTACTGGAATAAAATGTAGCTTTGATTATATGGGCCTTTGTCAGCAAAGTAATGCCTCTAGTATTTACTCCATTGTCTAGGTTTGTCATAGCTTTTCTTCCAAGGGGCAAGTGTCTTTTAATTTTGTGGCTACAGTCACTGTCCTTAGAGATTTTGGATCCCAAGAAAATAAAGTCTGGTACTATTTCCATTGTGTCTCCATCTATATGCCATGAAATTATGAGACTGGATGCCACAATCTTCATTTTTTGAATGTTAAGTTTTAAGCCAGCTTTTTCACTCTCCTCTTTTACCTTTATCAAGAAGCTCTTTAGTTCCTCTTAGCCTTCTGCCATGGAGAGGGAAACAGCAACACACTCCAATATTCTCGCCTGGAGAATCCCAGGAACAGGGGAGCCTGTTGAGCTGCTGTCTGTAGGGTCGCACAGAGTCAGACATGACTGATGCGATTTAGCAGCAGCAGCAGCCCTCTGCCATAAGGGTGGTGTCATGTGCATATCTAACATTGTTGATATTTTTCTTGGCAGTCTTGGTTCCAGCTTGTGATTTATCCAGCCCAGCATTTCACATGATATATTCTGCAAATAAGTTAAATAAACAGGGTAACAGTATACACACTTGACATACTCCTTTCCCAGTTTGGAACCTGTCCATTGTTCCATGTCCTGTTCTAACTGTTGCTTCTTGACTTGCACACAGATTTCTCAGGAGGCAAGTGAGGTGATCTGTTATTCCCATCTCTTTCAGAATTTTCCACTTTGTTGTGATCCACACAGTTAAAAGTTTTAGTGTAGTCAATGAAGCAGAAGTAGATTTTTTTTTTTCTGGAATTCTCTAGATTTTTGTGTGATCCATGGATGCTGGCAATTTGATTTCTTATTCCTCTGCCTTTTCTAAATCTAGCTAGTACATCTGGAAGCTCTCAATTCGAGTACTGTTGAAGCCTAGCTTCAAGAATTTTGAGCATTTCCTTGCTAGCATATGAAATGAGTACAATTGTGCAGTTGTTTGAGCATTCTTTGACATTGCCTTTCTTTGGGATTGGAATAAAAACTGACCTTTTTCCAGCCCTGTGGCCACTGCTGAGTTTTCCAGTTTGCTGGTGTATTGAATGTATGATTTTAATAGCATCATCTTTTAGGATTTGAAATATCTCAGTTCAGCTTGAATTTCATCACCTTCATTAGCTTTGTTCATTGTGATGCTTGTTATGGCCCACTTGACTTCTCATTCCAAAATATTGTTCTCCAGGTGAGTGATCACACCATTGTGGTTATCTGAGTCATTAAGACCTTTTTTGTTAACCCCATGGTTTACAAGTGAATAAACTTTAGAAGTCTAAGTTTGATTCCAAAAGGTGATGACACTAAAGTTTTGAAGCTGGAGAGGACAGTCTTTCTTGTTCTAATAAAATGTCTGACTCTGAGAAATGTGTTACAAACACCATAGCTTATAAGTTGTGGAAAGTAAGGAGGGTAAAATGGGCAAGAGTGGGTTAAAAAAAAAAAAAGTTCTGAACTCTTTGGTGCAGTTTTAAATTTTGAGAACTAACCATGTGTTCAACAACCAATTATGAAGAACATTAGACGACTTAGACTTCCATAGTGGCTCAGACAGTAAAGAATCTGCCTGCAAGGGAATCCAGGTTCAATTCCTGGGTCAGTAATATTCCCTGGAGAAGGGAATGGATACTCACTCTAGTATTCTTCCCGGGAGAATTCCAAGAAGAGTAACCTGGTGGGCTATAGTCCATAGAGTTGCAAAGAGTCTTACGTGAATGAGCAACTAACACTTGGGTGACCGGTTAAGAAATTTGAACATTAAACTCTAGACCAGCATTCTTGATGCATGTGTCACCTACTTCAGAATTGCTTAGGGTTCATGTTAAAATTCAGATTCCTTGGTCCTCAAATAGACATACAGGACAAGCCACTCAGGAATCTGTCCTGGGAACAAGTATGCTTAACAGACCTTCTGAGTGGTAACTGTGTGGTTTTCATCATCAGCAACTCTGGACTCAGAATCTGCCTTCATTATTACAGATGTCCAGAGTTCTTCATCTTAGCTCCAACCTCGTTCCAGATCAAGTAAAAAGCACAGAGTGCAGAAAACAACTGGGACTTCCCCAGTGGCTCAATGGTAAAGAATCCATCTACAATGCAGAAGATACAGGGGACATGGGTTTGATCTCTGGGTTGGGAAGATCCCCTGAAGAAAGAAATGGCAACCCATTCCAGCACTCTTGCTGGGAAAATCCTTTGGACAAAGGAGCCAGGTGTGCTACAGTTCACAGAGTTGCAAAGAGTCAGACATGACTGAGCATGTGTGGAAAACAGTAAAGACTATGACATTATTTTGCATTGGAGTAAAACTGATTAATAATGTTATGATAGTTTCAGATGAACAGCAAAAAACTCAGTTATACATATACATGCATCCATTCTCTGCCAAACTCCCCTCCTACATAACGTTGAGCAGAGTTCCCTGTAATATATAATAGGTCCTTGTTGGTTATCTATTTTAAACATGACAGAATGACAAGACCATGACATTTTAATGAATGGTTAATATTACAAATATATAAAACCAAAGTAGACTATGGTTGAGTAGCAACAGTGGGAAAATATAAAGAAGAGAAAGAAAACTAATAAAAGAGAACTCAACATTTTCTGAGTGTATCTGGTCAAAAATTACTGATAGACTAAGCAGACTTTAGTATAAATGCTTAGATAAAAGTGAAGGGAACAAAACTCTTCTGAAAGTGATATCTGCAGGGACAAATTTTATTCCACTGAATTTTGCATAATTTCCTCTACAGCAATACTTCAAGTGCTAAAGAATTCCTTCATCATTTTCTTCAAAACATATTTATTTTTTATTCAATTTTCCCAAAAAGGAAAATAAAAATATTGATAAGAAAGGAAAAACAAACAAAAAAAAGCAAATACAATCACACTCATAGCAGAACCTTTGGCTCTGTTACACAGTATCTTTAGGTCTGTCACTGTGCCTGCCTTTGGAGTTTCCTACAGTCACTGGGGAGAACACAGGAGAGAATGTTTGTCTACCCAATGTGTAATCAAACACTCAGCCTCTCCTCAGAGAGGCTTTGTTGGCAGTCACATGTGGATCTGCTCCAGGACTGGCAGATTTCCGTTCCCTGGAGAGATGTGAGAATACAAAGGGCAGGGAAGATTGGCAAAAATATTGACTTTGATATTTCATCATTTCATATTTCTAAAGAGAAGAAATGCACTGACAACTGCACTTTTCTAATCAGATGTTACTAGAGGTTCCCAGAACAGTACACATACCAGAGACAGCAATACCAACAAAGGCCCCAGCAGATTGGTTTATATTTGAGCAAAGTAATCAGCAGCATTGTTGCTTCTCTCTCTGCTTGATTTCTCTGTTCCTCTAGTGCTTTACCTTTTCCTATTATAGAACTTCTCAACTTCTAGCTATTTGCAGATGTATTTTTCGCCTCATTGGTCCTTTCCATCTCCCTGATTGTTGCAATCCAAAAAGTGCCAAGCAGCACCGCAACTTTTTTTTTTTTTTCTTTCCCACCACTGATTCTGGTAACAGAGATTTCATCTGGGGAAAAAGGTTGGATATTAATCAATGCTTGGCAAAATACACTGATCTGGGAATGATGTAATTTTGCTTGGAGTTGTAAAATCTGTGGGAAGAGGATTATGAAGAGAAAGAAGGACATTTAAAAGGGTAGCTGGAAAAAGCTTACATGAAGCTTCCTCTGCTTCTTATTCTTAATTTTTTAAAATTGTGTGAGAGTGAGAGTTTGACTCATACGTTTTATGATTGAACAATAAATGTTTTCAATTAAAAAGTATGATATGCAATATTTTAATTTTTGTTGGATTACTTTACAATGTCTTATTTCTTGTTTTAGTTAGCTATTTGGATATTAAGGCTAATACAAATAATTAAAACTTATTCTGTTAAATAAAATTGGCTTATTCCACCAATAATATCTGTAACTACCTTTCTATCATGTGCAGCTATTCTATGCACCATTCAAAGTCATTCTCACCTCTCAGTAAGGCCATGTAGGGAGTTACTAATTCCTCCCTTTGAGGCTTTGCATCCCACATTAAGGAACTTAACCATACTTGCTAGGATTTGTAATTGAATATCTGCTTTTCACACAAAAAGTTTGAATTTTGTTTATTTCACATGTTGACCTCCTATGAAGGCCATAGGCTTTGGCTTAGCAGGTTTCATGTTCAATGTTTTATTGTTGTAGTTGCTGTTATGGTTTTTTCACTTTGAATTATGACCTTTAGTTACAATTGAAATAGCACACCTTGGCTTTCGTGGTTTGCTTTGCAGACATCTCTGCCAATAGGATCCCCAGCTATTTATTCCTCACATAGGCATTACTTCTAAAACCATTCCCTCTCTCCATATCAAAACCTCTCTTGAAATTTGTTTTCCTGCTTAATTCTTACTTATGTATGAGAATAGAAATTGCACCTAATTCTTTGGTCATTATAAAGCTAAAACAGAATAATGTTTTGTTTAATACATGTCTCACACGTGGTAAGCCCTCCACGTATGTATAACATACAGAGTAAATATCCAACTAATGGCATTATTTGGAATATTATCTGATCTCTAAATCATTTTCAATTAGACAAAGTGCAGCCTTAAAAACACTTAAAGGTAATAATCCTAATTTCCAAACCATCTCAAACAGACATGCCACCCCCCAAATTTACTGGAAACTATCCATCACCATGGAGCTCTATCCAACCTCTAGTTTGTCAGAGAAGATAGAGAATTTGACTTTTGATGAGCTCTTTAAATTCCTGTTTCTGTGTAGGATGCCCTTGAGAATTGTGGAAAGAGGCCTGGTGCCCCTTTCTTGAGTCAAAATACAGTGATTACAAGAACTGCAATCCATTGTTTTGTAGTTCTCCTGTTGTACACTCTTTACCATGATTAGAATTTCAAGGTTGTCTCACAAAAGAACCACACACATATACACAAGCATTACAAAAATGAGAAAACCAAGTCCAGGCCAGGCACAAAAAAATGTTAGCAGCCTATCCAATTTAATTTTTGTTCAAAGAACCCTTAAACAAGCAAAAACCATGTCTAACCAATCAGCTTCCCTGGTAGTTCAGACAGTAAAGAATCTACTTTCAATGTGGAGACCTGTGTACAATCCCTGGGTTTGGAAGATCCCCTGGAGACAAGAATGGCTACCCATTCCAGTATTCTTGCCTGGAGGATTCCATGGATATAGTAGCCTGGCAGGCTACAGTCTATGGGATTCCAAACAGCTGGACAGCACTGAGTGACTTTTACTTTCAGCCAATCAGAAAATAATTTATGAGTAAGTTTTTCAGAAAATATTATCTGCACCCTGGAGAAGAGGAAATAGGAGACAGCGAGTTTTATTTCAAAGGCCTTGACACCTGACAATGCAAAGATGCACTGGATGCAGTACTTCTTGCACCATCTGTTTCACTTCACAGTAAATCCAAGAAAAGCCCTAACTTTGGACTATGCCCCAGGAGACTGTGGCAAAATGCACATGGGAAGACTCTCCAGTGTTGTGGGCCAGAAACATGAGAGGTGGGTATTTCCTTCCTATCACTGTTCAGTAATGCAGGTAAACACGTATGGACACGTAAGACTATGTATCAAACTCCATTTACAATGTTGTAAACAGTCTCTTTTAGTTGTCCCTTAGCCATTTCCCTAAAGGCAAGACTTGGGAAGAGGTCTGCGTAGCCCTTAGAAGTGACCTGAGTTTGTTTGAACAGATAATCTCAAGGTCCTAGATAAGTAATGAGTGGTCTAGAAGAGAAATTGGGTTCCAGCTGAGCACATCTGTGCAACTTCATGGATGCCTCCCACTGGGCAGAGATACATGCGAGAGAATGATCAGAAAGGTTCTCTGAAATACTAGGGTCACAGTTCAGAGTTCCTCCTGCCTGAGACTAATGTGACACCACTCATCAACATCTACTGGGTTAGTCTATGGAGAAGGTAAATTTCATGTAAGTTTCAAGGAAGGGAAGATATGATGAATACTTTGAGAATCTAAAAAACTAGATTATACCAAACTCAAAAGAAATATTGATGTGATGAGAAGTCCTTTCCATCTGACAATCTAAATCTCATCCATGTTTTGGAGACGGAGACCAAAAAGGTTGGGGAAGAATTTGGGCTCTCTGGAAGACTCTGCTGGGGAACTTTACAAGTAGCATTGACTGCTGGAGAGGGTGAGAAATGTGTTAACAGTCTTCAGGGAAGGTAGTATTTCTGCAACAGATGGGCTGACTGAATTTTTTTTAATGATGATTTTATGCCTTTGGCAGAAGTTTTCAATATAATTTAGGAAAGAGAGAAAACAGCATAAAGACAATTGATGCTGTTCTTTAAGACTGAGAAAAGGACATCAACAATTAGAGTTGTTAGAAGTGTTTGGTTGAAAACATAAAATATTTGTGAAATTTTTATGAAAAGACTTGCCATAGAAATTGGTGGAATGAAGCCAGGTTTCAAAGTCACATTATATTGGATCAGTTGCAGAACATGAAATTCCCTGAAAGGGAAGGGCCACCAAATTGAGTAAAGCCAATGTCTTTCATTAACCCTCTCATGTATTTTGCTTTATTACTTTGCATGCCTGCTGATGGTTTTCCCTAGACTTCCTAAATGTATACTTTTCTATCCATTCTCTCAAGAAAGTTTCTAAAAGGTTTCTCTACTTTGAACATGCAATCATTAAGCATTTTTAGCTGTTCCTCACCAGTTGCATTTGAGTTTCATACTCCTTAAAGCAACTCAAAAAATGACTCCCAATATATGGCCTTGATCAACTTTTCTAGCTTCATTTCCCAACTACCTCCCCTAAATAATCCATGGGAAATTTTCCTCTAAAATGACATGTCTTTTAAACTTTTGTGCCTCTGTACTTCTATCTCTCTTACCTGGATCACTTCTTCCTTCCATACTTGCTCTTGATTAACTTTGATTTATCTATTAACACTTATTATAACAAACACATAAACAAAAAACAAACAAGCAAACAAATAAAAACAACTCATCTTCTCTCATGAGTAAAATAACTCCCCAAAGAGAGGTGATTATTTCTTCCTCTGTGTGTCCATACACTGGATCCATTCCTCAGTATGGCAGTGTTCTTGCTGGGTAGGTCTGCTTGTTCACTTTCATTATTTTCCTCTAAGTAAAGTCAACTCCCTCACTTTACATTTCAAATTAATGCTAAAGTTACTTATATCCCAGGATAACAAAATAACATTTAGTAGAAGAAAACCTCAGGTATTTCTTCTTTTTAAGAAGGAGATTTTTTTTTTTTTTCCCTGCAGAATCTCATCAACCAATCTACCTATTAGGTCACATGCTTACTCCAAAACCAATCATTGTCAAGTGTTCTGGAATTAAAACACTTAAATAACTTGGAACAGTGGTATCTTCCCTGAGGAATATGTGGTTGTAGAAAAGCAGAATTCTTTTGAGAAAGTAGAAAAGGAAATGAGAATTGGGATTGGCAAC
>SJYC01130626.1:0-10779 GCA_006408675.1 Madoqua kirkii | reverse complement strand
CCAGAAGAACTTGACTTTTAAGACATAGTCTGAGCTCTGAACTAGAAATCATTTAATATTTGCAACTATGTTTCTTTTATAACAACACTTGAACCTGAGACCATGGTTTGGAGATGTCATCTTGATCTCTTATGATTATTCTTAAAGGACAACTCAAAATCTTTGACTTCTGGTGAATAATAATAAAATAGTAAAAGCCAATAATAATAAATAATAATAAAATAAAATAAATAATAAAAGCCAAAGGAAAGATGATTCAACTTAGGAAAAAGATAAATGTTTTAAAAGCTGCAAATGGAAACTTCACATTAGTCATCTCAAAAATTCCTTAATTTCATAGAAACAGTTGAAAAATATTGTACGGTGCTATGCAGAAATATTCAGAGGCAAACGTGTATCATTTACATTGGAATTTCAAGAATTCATTGTGAAGGTTCTTATAAAACTGAGATCAGTGATGAACATTAATAAGAGTCTCATACCATATTCATAAGCAAGATCACCCAGGCCTTAGATTCCTAATAACCAAGAGCTTGTCTTACAGCATTGGACTGAGTACTGGATGAAGATCAAAGAATATTCTTTGGGGAAAATAACAACAATAACAAAAATATCTGATAAGGTGCTGTGATACACAGTATAAATGAAGGATGTTGCCTTTTTCTGTCCTCAGTTATCATTACTGCTGTTCACATGTTTTCATTTGTATTCTGATTCCTTTTTTATTACATAGAAGATGTGCTGGTAGTTAAATTTGCGATGGAATCCATAGATTATAGTTGATCTGGTAACATCTGGGTGGGATTAGGATGGAATCAGAAGAGAGATACACACCATATGGACAAACAGGACAAGACAAACAGGAATTAAAGGAACCTGTGATATTCCCCGTGGATAAAGTAGATGGAGATGTGTTTAAATTGCCTCTCTGCTAGAAGGCAATGGTTGTGTATATGTTTGTTCTCAGGGATCAAGTTAAGACAGGAACATCCTTGAAACTATACATACAGGAAGGTAACAGTCAGTGAGATAAAGAATAGAGTGTCTGCATTTCTATTCTTGAGAAAGAATCAAATATGTGAGCTTTACTGCTGGATGAGCAGAACAGCAGAGGCAAACTGGAGCCATCTCAGGCAGATTAGATCCTATAGTCATCCAAGTTATGTTCCAAATCTCTTTCTTTATGAATCTACCCTATCCACAAACCAGTGCTTGTGAAATAAGTATTGAAGTGTTCTTAAAGCAGAAATTATCACTGATTGAATCAGAATCAGATGTACTTGTGATTCAAGATAACTGGACCAGATTTTGCACAATGAATAATAATGTGTTCAGGCATAAAACACTTCAGCAAGTAGTGGTAAAGGTAATTAAATCAATCAGATCAGCTTCTTCTGTACCCTGGCCCAGAGAGATGAAGAATTTTGAATAGGCAGGAAATGGGGAGAAAAACAAGAGAAATGAATGCACAATGAAATAAGTGAAATTCCTCTGCCTACCTTGTTTCAAGAATGGGAATTGTGTTGATGCTGGGATCAAGAATGGACTCATAATCAGAAATTTCCCTATGTGTTTTCTTTGGTAAATAAAAACAAAGAAATACTGAACAGTGGATTTAAATTTTGATGGGCCAAAAACAGCAACAACAAAACAGATTATAAATAATCCCTTGAATAAAAATGTTCACATTAAAAGAGCTAAATTGTGTACTTCAAAATGTCCTGGATGATATTTCACTCCATACTGTATCAAGTGTAGTGAGAGATTTCTTGGGACAAGCAACTGAATCTAGGACAAAACACAAAACATTGGTGAGATATTGACCCTTCATTTACAGGATGCATATATTTACGGATATCTCTTTGTATGTGTATATTTATGTACATATGTATGCTTATCTCATTTCACAGTAGCTATAGAGAGAGAATTACTTGCTCTCATAGCATGTTGCCAGGAGTTTTAGGCGATATACTAAGAGAAAATTTGTCCTCTAACTTCTTTTCTTAAGGCTGTTTTATTCATATCACAAAGAAAGACAAATAATCATGGCAAACCTAAGCCAGAGGATAGATTTAAACTTATCAAATTATACAATCAGGGATTCTTGGACTTAGAAGGGAATTGAGGGGTCATCTCAATAGATATGAGTGAAAGTGAAAGTCTTAGTCACTCAGTCTTGTCCAAGTCTTTGCAACCCATGGACTGTAGACTGGCAGGCCCCTCTGTCCATGGACTTGTCCAGGCTAGAATACTAGAGTGGGTTGCCATTTCCTTCTCCAGGGGATCTTCCAACCCAGATATCAAACCTGGGCTCCTGTGTTGCAAGCAGTTCTTTTACCATCTGAGCCATCAGGGAAGTCCCCAATAGATGTACACGGAATGAATAATTGTATAGTGAATGAAAAAGCCAGTGAATCTAATAAGAACTTTATTGAATGGATACATTTATTATTGCCTTGAATTGTTGTTTACTTTTCAACTATGCTCACATGGAATAAGGTTCGTGACATTGTACAGGAGACAGGGATCAAGACCATCCCCATGGTAAAAATAAAATGCAAAAAAGTAAAATGGCTGTCTGGGAAGGCCTTACAAATAGCTGTGAAAAGAAGAGAGGTGAAAAGCAAAGGAGAAAAGGTGTTCGTGACATTGTACAGGAGACAGGGATCAAGACCATCCCCATGGTAAAAATAAAATGCAAAAAAGTAAAATGGCTGTCTGGGAAGGCCTTACAAATAGCTGTGAAAAGAAGAGAGGTGAAAAGCAAAGGAGAAAAGGAAAGATATAAGCATCTGAATGCAGAGTTCCAAAGAATAGCAAGAAGAAATAAGAAAGCCTTCTTCAAAGATCAATGTGAAGAAATAGAGGAAAACAACAGAATGAGAAAGACTAGAGATCTCTTCAAGAAAATTAGAGATACCAAAGAAACATTTCATGCAAAGATGGGCTCGATAAAGGACAGAAATGGTATGGACCTAACAGAAGCAGAAGATATTAAGAAGAGATGGTAAGAATACATGAAAGAACTGTACAAAAAAGACCTTCATGACCCAAAGAATCATGATGATGTGATCACTCATCTAGAGCCAGACATCCTGGAATCTGAAGTCAAGTGGGCCTTAGAAAGCATCACTACGAACAAAGCTAGTAGAGGTGATGGCATTCCAGTGGAGCTGTTTCAAATCCTGAAAGATGATGCTGTGGAAATACTGCATGCAATATGCCAGCAAATTTGGAAAATTCAGCAGTGGTCACAAGAATGGAAAAGGTCAGTTTTCACTCCAATACAAAAGAAAGGCAATGCCAAAGAATGCTCAAACTGCTGCACAATTGTACTCATCTCACATGCCAGTAAGGTAATGCTCAAAATTCTCCAAGCCAAGATTCAACAGTATGTGAAGTGTGAACTTACAGATGTTCAAGCTGGCTTTAGAAAAGGCAGAAGAACCAGAGATCAAATTGCCAACATCTGCTGGATCATGGAAAAAGCAAGAGAGTTCCAGAAAAAAATATCTATTTCTGCTTTATTGACTATGCCAAAGCCTTTGACTGTGTGGATCACAATAAACTGTGGAAAATTCTGAAAGAGATGGGAATACTAGCCCACCTAACCTGCCTCTTGAGAAATCTGTATGCAGGTTAAAAAGCAAGAGTTAGAACTGAACATGGAACAACAGACTGGTTACAAATAGGAAAAGGAGTACATCAAGGCTGTATATTATTACCCTGCTTATTTAACTTCTACGCAAAGTACATCATGAGAAACACTGGACTGGAAGAAACACAAGCTGGAAGCAAGATTGCCAGAAGACATATCAATAACCTCAGATATGCAGATGATACCATCCTTATGGCAGAAAGTGAAGAGGAGCTAAAAAGCCTCTTGATGAAAGTGAAAGAGGAGGGTGAAAAAGATGGCTTAAAGCTCAACATTCAGAAAATAAAGATCATGGCATCCGGTCCCATCACTTCATGGGAAATACATGGGGAAACAGTGGAAACAGTGTCAGACTTTATGTTTTGGGGCTCCAAAATCACTGGAGATGGTGACTACAGCCATTAAATTAGAAGATGCTTACCCCTTAAAAGAAAAGTTATGACCAACTTAGATAGCATATTCAAAAGCAGAGACATTACTTTGCCGACTAAAGTCTGTCTAGTCAAGGATATGCTTTTTCCTGTGGTCATGTATGGATGTGAAAGTTGGACTGTGAATAAGGGTGAACGCTGAAGAATTGATGCTTCTGAACTGTGGTGTTGGAGAAGACTCTTGAGAGTCCTTTGGACAGCAAGGAGATCCAACCAGTCCATTCTGAAGGGATCAGCCCTGGGATTTCTTTGGAAGGAATGAGGCTGGAGCTGAAACTCCAGTACTTCGGCCACCTCATGCGAAGAGTTGACTCATTGGAAAAGACTCTGATGCTGGAGGAACTGGGCGCAGGAGGAGAAGGGGCCAACTGAGGATGAGATGGCTGGATGGCATCACTGACTCGATGGACGTGAGTCTGAGTGAACTCTGGGAGTTGGAGACAGACAGGGAGGCCTGGCATGCTGTTATTCACAGGGTCGCAGAGAGTCGGACACGACTGAGCGACTGAAATGAACTGACTCATGCTCACATGCACGTCTGTACTTACCTCCTAGTTTTTGCATCATGCTCTATGTATGAGACATAGTTAAGAAGTTCTTGGTACAATTTTAAGAAATTTGCACTGTCAGACGATACCCGAGGCAAATGGGGGAGAAACACGTATTTATTTATTTTTTCATCAATCAATCAGTAAAGAATTATTGAATGCTCAGTAAGTTGTAAAAGTGGAAGACAGTATAGAACAAACTGTATATTTGTGGATAAACATCAAGTGGATTTTTTTTCTCTATTTCTGTAAATTTGGAAAAAAACAATCTGTACTAAAATATCTTTTAGAGAATTGAGCTGTTTTATAGACAGATTTTTTTTTTGTTTGTTTTTTGTTTTTTTTTTTTTTTTTCCCCAATAGAGACTTAGTATAGACTGATGCTAATACTGAAACCCGAGGATTTTGGTTATCTTATGTGAGCAGACAACTCATTGGAAACCTCCTTGATGCTGGGAAAGTTGAGGGCTGAAGAAAAAGAGGGTGCCAGAGCATGAGATGGCTGGGTGATATCACCAATGCAATGGACATGAACTTGGGCAAATTTCGGGAGATGATGAGGGACAGGGAAGCCTGGTGTGCTGCAGTTTATGGGATCACAAAAAGTGAAACATGATTGGGTGACTAAACAACAGCAAGTATAGATAAAGAAATGTGTTTCCACAAAACAAAGTGTGTCTTCCTAATTTCATTGACTTTAGTATCTTCCTCTTAATATTGACCTTCTTAAAACATCTTATCAAAGGTGGATATAATTGAAAAACTTTATCTATCATACTTCCTTTCATGAATTTCATGCCACTTTTCTCTTTTCTGTCCACCTGACTTTGTCAGCTCCCACCACAGGGACTACTCAAATCACCAGTCCAGGTTCGATGCATGATCCTGGATGCTTGGGGCTGGTGCACTGGAATGACCTAGAGGGATGGTACAGAGAGGGAGGAAGGAGGGGGGTTCAGAATGAGGAACATGTATATACTTGTGGCAGATTCACCTTGATGTATGTTAAAACCAATACAATATTGTAAAGTAATTAACCTCCAATTAAAATAAATAAATTTATATTTTAAAAAATTCTCCTATTTTTGTTGTCACACCTAAACTCTCTAAGGTGAAGAATCATTTTGGTTTGTTTGTTTTCACTACTGTGTTCTCTGGGTTACAATAAGGCTGCCAGCATTTAAGAGCCTGATGGCTGTATTTTAGTAAAATTTAGGGAAAGACTATGCTTTTAATCTGGAACTCCAGACTTGAGACATGGACCAATGCTCAGCATAGATTTCATCGGGATCCTCAGTCAAGATTTAAAAAAACAAAAACAAAAAAATCAAGCAAACAAATATCATCTTCCATTCAAAATAAATGCATGCATCTTCCAATACTATAAGTCTCCTGAAAGCATCTGGAATGTTTATTCTTCTAACCAGAAGCCCAGAATATCAGAGTAAAATCATACAAACAGATCTTCAGTGACCTATCATAGCTCCCACAGACTTTATTAAGAGAGAAGTAAAACCCATAGAATCTACCTAGCCTAATTCCAGTTCCTTCTCTCCACTTCAAAGCATATTTCTGGAAATTATTGTCTTGCAAATGTCCTACAATCTGTTTCTATTTTTAAAATCAAAATTGTTGCAACTTAATGCAGTGTGCACTGACCTAGGATAGGAAATTATTCAAAAATCATTTAAAGTTTTTTTAGATTTCAAGCAAGAATACATACATTATTTTGATGACAGGGATCATCAGAAAGTAGTTTTGAATATAACTTTGAATTTTTTGGCCCAGAGAAAACAAAACACCCTAGAAACAGATAAGATGCATCACAATAATCTACAATTTACAATCCTTTTCCTAGATTTCCTATTGCCCTTAGTAATCCCTAAAGCAGAAACAAAAAAACAAATCCTTTCAGCATATCTTCATGAAACTGTCTGGAATGTGACAAAAATTTGAGAAACAGTTTTGTGATAATGGTTTTGCACTTTATTGGTGCTTCTCCAGAGAAGGTGGTGAATGGTTGCTTTCAAATACATAGAAGTATCAAAAGCTAAAGTCAATAAAAACCTCTGTAGAATAATTGGGATGGGAAGAAAAATGGGGGAAAGCATAAAAGAAATGAAAAGACAAAAAGACCTATAAATATAAAAGCCTAAGGAGTATATTTTGAGGGAATAGATGATGCAAAACAAAATTGGGAATAGTTATCAGAGGACCAAGGAAGGCAAATAAAACAATAAGATATATGATGCTTGTCCTTCTGCCTCAAGTCTGGCTCATCAAACAGTTTTTCATTCCATTTTGTGTATATGAGCTTTATCCAACTACTGTCAACAGAAAATGCTCAGATTTTCTATTTTTATTTCACAGTCAAAGGAAATAACAGATTGATGAGACTCAAAGGCAACTAACAGAACATCCTCTTCAAGAATAAGAAAAAATACAAATTAAGCTGTGCTAATGAATGAATCGTTTGTATTTTTCATGTTCTTGAAAATAGTAGTAACTTAATGATAATAAACAATAAGAATAGAATATTATGTTGAAATATTTTTTTCTGGGATTCCAAAGGTTAGAATTTATTGAGAAAAGTGTACTTAATTGTAAAATACCATGGACTATATTATGCAGAGAAAAGAACTTGGAGTTAATCTTCCACCTCTGGAAATACCTGAGTGATAAATTACTAAAGAATAGACAAGAGAATTGATAGGGTTGATGATGTGAGCTAGGTTAGGCAGTGGTGACTGCAGGTTCAAAAATGACCTCTGTTGTATAAAGGCACACAGAACTAGTAGACACCTTTCTGGAAAGAATAACTTACATGAAGTAGAAGGGCAAGTTGTCAAGTCAGAAAAGTCAAGGGGCCTGATTATGATTTTCCAAGCAGGTTGGCTTAGTATAGACAGGCCCCAACAAGAAAATGACAGTCAAAAGGGGCCTGTAACCACACAGAAACCTGGCGAGGACACAAGTTTATGGTCAAGTTTTATAGACACCTAGAATTCCTGAAGAATGCAGGGAGCCTACACAATTGCTTAACATGGTGATTCTGACAACTTCAAGGGATCAGAGAAGAAAAATCAAGTGATCAGAGAAGAAAGTGAATGCCTTGAGGATGTAAGGATAGAAACAATTTGACAGTATGGAAAGATTGGTGAACTGGACATCAGGGAGTAGAATTTTAGAAATAGAAAAGCATTTTGATGAAAGTGAAACAGGAGAGTGAAAAAGTTGGCTTAAAACTCACTGTTCAGAAAACTAAGATCACAGCATCTAGTCTCATCATTTCATGGCAAATAGATGGGGAAACAATGGAAACAGACTTTATTGTTTTGGGGTGGGGGGAGGGTTGGACTCCAAAATCACTGCAGATGGTGACTGCAGCCATGAAATTAAAAGATCCTTGCTCTTTGGAAGAAAAGCTATGACAATCTAAACATATTAAAAAGCAGAGACATCACTTTGCCACCAAAGGTCCTTCTAGGTAAAGCTATGGTTTTTCCAGTGGTCATGTATGGATGTGAGAGTTGGACTATAAAGAAAGCTGAGCTCCAAAAACTTGATGCTTTTGAACTGTGGTATTGGAGAAGACTCTTAAGAATCTCTTGGACTGCAAGAAAATCCAACTAGTCAATCCTAAAGGAAATCAGTACTGAATATGCACTGGAAGAACTGATGATGAATCTGAAACTCCAATAGTTTGGCCACTTAATGCAAAGAACTGACTCATTTATAAAGACCCTGATGCCGGGGAAGATTGAAGGCTAGAGGAGAAGGGGACAGCAGAGGATGTGATGATTGTTTGGTATCACTGACTCAATGGGCATGAGTTTGAGTTAGCTCTGGGAGTTGGTGATGAACAAAGAAGCCTGGCATGCTGCAGTCCATGGGGTCACAAAGAGTCGAACACAATTGAGCAACTGGACTGAACTGAACTGAACTGAGATATGGATAATTCAATCTTTGGATTCACTTTTTGGCTCTGGTATCAGCCAGTTTTGTGACTTTGGACAAGTCCTGCAACCTTCTATTATCGAGTTTACTTATCACTAACCTAAGAGAACAGGTCTAAATATTTTCAAAGCACTGCCTTACTCAGAGATGCTATTATGTTCTATTTATGATAGTGTTTGCAATTATATGGTGCTCTGAAACTCCAAAATGTATTTATGTGATAGTGTTTCTTATTTCAAACAGTCCTGTGTGGTAGCTTATATAGAAAACACTATAGCTCATTTTTAAGATAAGAAAATGAAGGCTTTGAAAGGTAAGATGACTTTCTCAAGGTTGCCAAGCTAATTAGCATCAGAGCAAAGAACAGAAATGTTGGTCTGCTATATTTGTAACTACTTCACAATGTTCCTTTCAGTAAAAATGTTTTAAAGCATTATAGAAGGAAAACAATTTTTTTTTTAATTTGCATGTTTTCAGTTGCCTTATATCAACAGGAGTTAAGAACTTCCTGAGAAAAGCAGAAAAAAAAAAAAGGGCAAGAGTGGAAAAAGAGAAAGCCTGTACATTTCATATCAAAGGGAAATGTAAACAAAGTTAAATAAACAGTTATTTAGCAAATTTGTATTGAGGATGGATGACATGTTATGAGAGGAACAGAGATTTTTAAAGGCAACCACTTCATGGCAAATAGATGGAAACAATGGCAGATTTTATTTTTCTGGCCTCAAAAATCACTGTGAACACTGACCACAGCCATTAAATTAAAAGATGCCTCCTCGTTGGAAGAAAAGCTATGACAAATCTAGACAGTGTATTAAAAAAGCAGAAACATCACTTTGCTGACAAAGGTCCATATAGTCAGTTATGGCTTTTCAAGTCATCGTGTATTAATCTGAGTTGGACCATTAAGAAGGTTGAGTGCCGAACTATTGATGCTTTTGAAATGTGATACTGGAGAAGACGCTTTAGAATCCCTTGTACAGGAAGATCTCAAACCAGTCAATCCTAAAGGAAATCAAGCTTGAATATTCATTAGAAGGACCGATGCTGAAGCTGAAGCTCCAATACTTTGGCCACCTGATCTGAAGAGCTGATTCTTTAGAAAGATCCTGATTCTGGGAAAGATTGAAAGTGGGAGGAGAACGGGATGACAGAGCGTGAGATGTTTGGATGGCATCACTGACCCAATGAACATGAATTTGAGCAAACTCAAGGAGATCCTAAGGGACAGGAAAACCAGTCATGCTGCAGTCCTAGGAGGTCACAAAGAATCAGACATGACTTAGTGACTGAACAAAATAATTTACCTAGATAGGGTTTCTAGAGTTCAATAGGAATATTAGACATGTCTGAGAGGAATACTAATAAAAGCATAAAACATGATGAATAGTTTAAGATTTTATGTATTAAGAATTTTAAGATATATATGTATATGTATGTATATATGGGCTTCCCTTGTGGTTCAGATGATAAAGAATCTGCCTTCAGTGTGGGAGACCTGAGTTCAATCCCTGGGTTGGGAAGATGCCCTGGAGGAAGGAATGGCAATCCACTCCAGTGTTCCTGTCTGGAGAATCCTCATGGACAGAGGAGCCTGGCAGGCTACAGTCCATGGGGTTGCAAGGAGTCAGACACAGCTGAGTACCTAAACACAGCATGCACACACACACACACACACACACACACATATAATATAAATTTCTCAGAAGAGTCAAATCAAGTTTAGTTTAAGATAAGTCAGGAAAAATCTGAAAGTTTGGTATTTGAGTTCAGAAATAAAGTGGAACATGTAGAGAATTGTTAAAGATTAGAAATCTGCCAAATAAAATAATCTGCCCACACATGCTTGCTTGTTAATATAGGTAACTACAAATAAATACCAAGATAATTTTAGAGCTCTTTGCTGGTACTTGTAAAGTGGTAGCCACACAAGAATACATCATATAATGTTGTTCAATTTTTTTTCTTACCTCTTTCTCTTTTTCTTCACCTTTATACTTCAAGTTCTGCTTTTAATGAATTCAAGACAAGATAAAAATAACCTATTTTTAGTGACCTAAAACATCATAAAGGAAAAAAAAATGTGAGAGAAGTCTTAGTAAAAGAAGGTATACTCTTCTATAAAAGATTCTTAAAGAATTCATATGTTAGTGTAAAATAATATGGGTTCATGTAACTAGATAAA
>SJYC01130625.1:0-17264 GCA_006408675.1 Madoqua kirkii | reverse complement strand
AGCCTCTACAAAACTGTAGATATTTAAGCATGCATAAATGTGTAAACAAGCACTTGTTTATCTAGTTGAAACCCTAAACTTTACATGAGAAAAAAATGTGATAACTTGTAAAGAAAACAAATCTGAAAAATCATATATATATGTATGTATGTATAACTGAGTCACTTTGCTATACAACTGAAATTTATACACATTGTAAATCAATAAATATATACATTTAAAATACATAAATTTTAAAAAGGCACGGAGAGGGCAGCATAGTTATTTATGTTAATGCACATATATTTAGATTATAAAGAAAACTCATTGATAAAATAATGGAGTCAGGGCACTGACCGCATAAAGTCATTATGAACATTATAATGGTTAATATATGTTGAATATCTAGAACAAAATCTAGCATATGGTAATCATGCAAATATTGCTAGATATGAAGAGCTTATTGCTTATCGGGAATCCTTCTAAGACTCAAGCCATGATTTGTGCTGCCTTGCCTCTCCATCAACACTTTGTACCATCTAGTGACTCTACAAATATTTACTAAATTGGCTTCAATAAAGTTCCAGCGACATGGCAGGGGCAACCAACCAGCTGACATACCAAGCACATATAGGTTTATCCATTCCCTTTCCTTTGCCATACACCAGTGTATTCCACTAAGCATTCCTGAGCATCACTTCTTCATTTCAGCAACCTAATTGACCTTAATGTGAATATTCCCAACCACATAAAACATGTTCTGTAGTGTACAATAGCAATTGTAGTTAACCTTCAGCTGCCCTCACTTTGTGTGTATGCAAATTATTCTATAGGTTTATCCATTCCCTTTCCTTTGCCATACACCAGTGTATTCCACTAAGCATTCCTGAGCATCACTTCTTCATTTCAGCAACCTAATTGACCTTAATGTGAATATTCCCAACCACATAAAACATGTTCTGTAGTGTACAATAGCAATTGTAGTTAACCTTCAGCTGCCCTCACTTTGTGTGTATGCAAATTATTCTTCCATGAATTCTCCTGAACATAACAAATAAAAACGCTTTTCTTAGAAGCCTCCTAGAAGTCAGAACACAGAGTAAAGGTGTCACATTTTAGTAACCTCGGAAATATATATATATATAAAATAATCAAAATATATAGATTTTATAAATAAGGGCATGTATCTTGGTATGGAGACAGTGTTTGATTTGAGCCTAGAAGGGGGTTCCCACCATTAAAGCCTAATTTAATTTTGCTTCTTTGCATCACCTGCCCAACTAAATATGAAGCAACATTGGCAAAACTATATTAGGAAAAAAGTAACAGAATTCTGATCTCTTCTCTGTTACTCTCATGCTGAGGGACCCTAAGAACCCCACTTAATTAATCTGGACACTAGTTGAATTATCTATAAATGGAGAAAATGATGTCTGCAGGATCTCTTTCTAAAAGATGACTAAATAAATTAATAGAAGAAGGCAGTCCCAAGAAGGCAGAGGAATAGGACTGGGAGACCATTTTCTCCCCAACAAATTCATCAAAAGATCATTTGAATGCTGAACAACTTCTGTAAAAGTGTATCTGAACCCTGGTGGAGGACACCAGGCACCCAGAAAGGCCACCCTTTCTATTCAAAAGGAGGTAGGATGAAATATAAAAGACAAAAAGAGAGACAAAATAGTTAGGGATGGAGGCCATCCTGGGGATGGAGTCATGATGGAGGAATGTTTCCAAATAGCAGGAAACCCTCATCTACAGGCCTGTGGGGAATTCTGGAATCTCAGAGGGCAACATAACCAGCAGAAAAAAAAAGAAAGAAAAAAGAAATCTGCAGAATATATGCCTAACTGCACCGCCAGCAGAGAAGTGGCCCAAATGCTGTGTCTACCACCAACGAGGAGGGCCTGGACAGGGAGATGAGGGCTGCATGCTTTGGGTAAGGACTGGTCCTGAATGCCCTGAAGATAATCTGAGGGAACTACCATGAGGTAGCAACCCAAACAGTGGGATAGCCAATGAGAAAAAAACAGAGACAACTTTCCTGCAAAAGGCTAACACACAGCCTGGCCTGCTCACAGAACAAAGGATTGGGTGAATACCAAAGGAGAGCTAGCTGGCTGTGTACAGAAGGACAAAGAAGAGCACTACACAGTGATCAAAGGATCAATCCTAGAAGAAGATATGACAATTTTAAATATATATGTGCACCCAACATAGGAGAATCGCAATGTGTAAGGCAAATGCTAGCAAGTATGAAAGGAGAAATTAGCAGTGACACAATAGTGGAAGACTTTAATACTCCATTCACACCTATGAATAGATCAACTAACAGAAAATTAGCAAGAAAACACAAACTCTAAATGATACAAAGGAGCAGTTAGTCCTAATTGATATCTACAGGACATTTCATCTCAAAACAATGAATTTCACTTTTTTCTCTATTGTACACAGAGCATTCTCCAGGATAGATCACATCCTGGGCTATAAATTTAGCCTTGATAAATTAAAAAAAAATCATTTCAAGCATCTCTTCTGATCACAATGTATAAGATTAAATATCAACTATGGGAAGAAAAATATTATTAAAAATAAAAACATATGGAAACTAAATAACACACTTCTGAATAACAAGCAAAACACAGAGGAGGTAAAAAAGGAAATAAAAATATTCATATGAACAAATGAAAATAAAAACATGACAACCCAAAACCTATGGGATTCAGTAAAAGCAGTTCTATGGGTAAGGTTCATAGCAATACAAGCTTACTACAAGAAGCAAGAGAAACATCAAATAAATAACCTAACTTTACACCTAAAGCAACTAGAAAAAGAAGAAATGAGGAACCCCAGGGTTAGCAGAAGGAAAGAAGTTATAAAAATTAGGGCAGAAATAATTGAAAAGGAAACAAAGGAGACTATAGCAAAACTCTACAAAAATAAAAGTGAGTTTTTTGAGAAGATAAACAAAATGGACAAACCATAAGCCAGACTCATCAACAAAAAAAGGCAGAAGAACCAAATCAACAAAATTGGAACTGAAAGTGGAGAAATCACAACAGACAACACAGAAATACAAAGGATCATTAGAGACTACTATTGGCAACTATATGCTAATAAAATGGACAAATTAGAAGAAATGGACAAATTCTTAGAGAAGTATAACCTTCCAAAACTGAACCAAGAAGAAATAGAAAATCTTAACAGATCCATCACAAGCACAGAAATTGAAACTGTAATAAAAAATCTTGAAACAAACAAAAGCATAGGACCAGATCGCTTCACAGGTGAATTCTAACAAAAATTTAGAGAACAGCTAACATTTATTCTACTTAAACTCTTCCAGAAAATTGCAGAGGAAGGCACACTCCCAAACTCATTCTATGAGGCCACCATTACCCTAATAACGAAACCAGACAAATATACCATAAGAAAAGAAAACTATAGGCCAATATCACTGATGAACAGAGATGCAAAAATCTTCAACAAAATTCTAACAAACAAAATTTAACAGTATATTAAAAAGATCATACATCATGACTAAGTGGGCTTCATCCCAGGGATACAAGGATTCTTCAGTATTTGCAAATCTGTCAAAGTGATACACCACATTAACAAGATAAAAAACATGTAATTATCTAAATAGACGCAGAGAAAGCCTTGACAAAATTCAATATCCATATATGATAAAAACCTTCCAGAAAGCAGGGATAGAAAGAACATGCTTCAACATAATAAAAGCCATGTATGATAAAGTCACAGAAAACGTTATCCTCAATGGTGAAAAATTGAAATCATTTCCACTAAAATCAGGAACAAGACAAGGGTGCTCATTCTCACCACTGGTATTCAACATAGTTTTGGAAGTTTTAGCCACAACAGTCATAGAAGAAAAAGAAATAAAAGAATCCAGATTGGAAAAGAAGAAGCAAAACTCTCACTGTTTGCAGATGACAGGATTCTCTACATAGAAAACCCTAAAGACACCACCAGAAAACTATTAGAGCTAATCAATTAATATAGTAAAATTTCAGTATATAAAATTAATACACAGAAATCCTTTTCATTACTATACACTAACAATGAGAAAATAGAGAAATTAGGGAAACAATTCCATTCACCATTGCAATGAAAAGAATAAAATACTTTGGAATAAATCTACCTAAAGAAATAAAAATCTATATATAGAAAACTATAAAACATTGTTTTAAAGAAATCAAAGTTGACACAAATAGATGGAGAAATATACCATGTTCATGGATCAGAAGAATCAATACAGTGAAAATGAGCGTACCACCCAAAGCAATCTATAGATTCAATGCAATTCCTGTCAAGCTACCAATGGTATCCCTCACAGAACTAGAACAAGTAATTTGTATGGAAATGCTAAAAAAAAAAAAAATCCCTCAACAACCAAAGCAATCTTGAGAAAGAAGAATGGAAATGGTGCATTCAACCTGCCTGACTTCAGACTATACTACAAAGCTATAGTCATCAAGACAGTATGGTACTGTCAAAAGGACAGAAACATAGATCAATGGAACAAAATAGAAAACCCAGAGATAAATCCATCCACCTACGGACATGACTGAAGCGACTTAGCAACAGCAGCAGCAACATGGACACGTTATCTTTAACAAAGGAAGCAAGAATATACAATGGAAAAACAAATCTCTTTAACAAATGGTGCTGGGAAAATTGGTCTTTTACCTATAAAAGAATGAAACTAGAACACTTTCTAACACCATACCAAAAAATAAACTTAAAATGGACTAAAGATCTAAATGTAACACCAGAAACTATAAAATTCCTACAGGAAAACATAGAACATTATCTGACATAAATCACAGCTAGATCCTCTATTACCCACCTGCCAGTGTAATGGAAATAAAGGCAAAAGTAAACAAATGGGATCTAATTAAACTTTAAAACTTTTACACAATGAAGGAATCTATAAGCAAGTGAAAAAATAGCCTTCTGAATGGGAGAAAACAATAGCAAATGAAGCAATTGACAAACAACTAATCTCAAAGATATACAAGCAACTTATGCAGCTCAATTCCAGAAAAATGAACGATTCAATCAAAAAATGGGCCAAAGAACTAAATAGGCATTTCTCCAAAGAAGACATACGGATGGCTAACAAACACATGAAAATATGCTCAACATCACTCATTATCAGAGAAATGAAAATCAAAACCACAATGAGATACCATTCTTATGGTGGTCAATATGGCTGCTATCAAAAAGTCTACAAATAATAGATGCTGGGGAAGGTGTGGAGAAAGGAGAACTCTCTTATACTGTTGGTGGGAATGCGAACTAATACAGTCACTATGGAGAACAGTGTGGGATTCCTTAAAAAACTGGAAATAGAACTGCCTTATGACCCAGCAATGCCACTGCTGGGCATACACACTGAGGAAACCAGATTTGAAAGAGACACATGTACCCCAATGTTCATCACAGTGTTATTTACAATAGCTAGGACATAGAAGCAACCTAGATTTCCATCGTAGATGAATGGATAAGAAAGCTGTGGAACATATACACAATGGAATATTACTCAGCTATTAAAAAGAACAGATTTAAATCAGTTCTAATGAGGTAGATGAATCTGGAGTCTATTATACAGAGTGAAGTAAGTACAAAAAAAAACCCATCAATACAGTATGTTGACACATATATATAGAATTTAGAAAGATGGTAATGATGACTGTATATGTGAGACAGCAAAAGAGACAGAGGTAAAGAGCAGACTTTGGACTCTGTGGGTGAAGGCAAGGGTGGGATGATTTGAGAGAATAGCATTGAAACATGTATATTACCATATGTGAAAGAGATTACCAGCCCAAGTTCAGTGCATGAGACAAGGCACTCAAAGTCGGTGCACTGGGACAACCCTTAGGGATGGGATAGGGAGGGTGGTAGGATGGGAGTTCAGGATGAGAGACACATATATACCAATGTCTAATTCATGTAAATGTAAGGCAAAAACCACCACAATATTATAAGTAATTAGCTTCCAATTAAAATAAGTCAATTGATTAAAAAAATGTTAGAGTAAAAATTATGAAAATTCTATGAACTGGTAAATTTTATTTATCACAGTGTTATTTACAATAGCTAGGACATAGAAGCAACCTAGATTTCCATCGTAGATGAATGGATAAGAAAGCTGTGGAACATATACACAATGGAATATTACTCAGCTATTAAAAAGAACAGATTTAAATCAGTTCTAATGAGGTAGATGAATCTGGAGTCTATTATACAGAGTGAAGTAAGTACAAAAAAAAACCCATCAATACAGTATGTTGACACATATATATAGAATTTAGAAAGATGGTAATGATGACTGTATATGTGAGACAGCAAAAGAGACAGAGGTAAAGAGCAGACTTTGGACTCTGTGGGTGAAGGCAAGGGTGGGATGATTTGAGAGAATAGCATTGAAACATGTATATTACCATATGTGAAAGAGATTACCAGCCCAAGTTCAGTGCATGAGACAAGGCACTCAAAGTCGGTGCACTGGGACAACCCTTAGGGATGGGATAGGGAGGGTGGTAGGATGGGAGTTCAGGATGAGAGACACATATATACCAATGTCTAATTCATGTAAATGTAAGGCAAAAACCACCACAATATTATAAGTAATTAGCTTCCAATTAAAATAAGTCAATTGATTAAAAAAATGTTAGAGTAAAAATTATGAAAATTCTATGAACTGGTAAATTTTATTATGGAAATTTTAGAGAATATTAGTAAGAGTAATTTGAGTTTTGCTATCCTCTTTTCCTTGATTTTCCATGTTTGATTCCAATCAACATTCTCCTGTACGATGTATTACTCTTCACTAAAGTTCATGTGTATTCAGTAGCAGTTAAAGCATAATAATGGCATCCTGATCTCATCTATGTCCTTGATGCGTACTCTCCACTATATTTGTACTTAACCCTAAGATCTTAATGATAGTAGTCAGATAAGGTCATCTCAACCCATAGATTTCTCTAACCAGGAAGTCATGAAAACTGTAAAACTCGACTGAGAACCACTGATCCCAATAGCTCAGAATGAAACAAGATATATGAACATTAAGAAGTATGTGCATCTAGAAGCAACTTCTGTGCAGAGGATTCTGAATTAGGTGCTAGCTCAAGTCTGCTAAGAACCTTGGGGGAGAACCCTTAAGCCTGTGTGGCATGGGAAACAGTCTTCTCTTTGGGCCATCTGAAATCCTCTTGTCCTTGAGTTTCTGATCCTCTTCTGTCTGTCACACTCTGCTTTTACCTCATGCCAGCCTACATAATTAAGCAGTTATCTTGTTTTAGAGTGTTTTCCACCATTCACATAAATAAATATCTCAGTTGTGATCCACTTACTTGAAGTGACCACATTTGCATGAGGCACATGATTTATTCAATTTATTTATAAAGAAGTATTTTCTGCTAAACTTTTGCAAAGTTCTGGCTGTGTTGATTCTTATATTGAGGTCCCATTTGTCTCTACAGGTTGTCAGTCTAAGATGTTGACTAGGTGTAAATCAGGTTGTAAAGTTAGTGACTTACCTATCTCCAAGAGATACCTGCACTCTCAAGTTTAGTGCAGCATATTCACAATAGACAAGACCTGGAAACACCTTAAGTATTCTTTGATTGGCAAATGGATAAAGAAAATGAGATACATATACACAATGGAATTGTATTTAGCCTTAAAAAAGAAGGAAATCTTGCTATTTTCAGTAAAATGGATAGATGTTGAGGGAATTATGCTAAAGGAAATGTCAAAAACAAATACTCTATGATCTTACTTTTACATGAAATCTAAAAAAGGACAAGCTTATAGAGACAGAAAATAGATTGGTTGTTGCCAGAGGCAGGGGGTGAAGATATAGAGAATATAGATGAAGGGGTTCAAGAGGTCTAAGTTTCCAGTTATAAGACACATAAGTTCTGAGATGTAATGTATAGCATTGTGACTATAATTATCAATTATCTTTTGCTATTTTAAATGTTTTGTATATTTGAAAGTTGCTAAAGGAATTAATGTGATTATATGAAGTGATGGATGTTAACTAAATTTATTATGCTCATTATTTTGTAATATATATATCAACTAATTATGTTGTTAACCTTAAACTAATACAATGTTAAAGTCAATTATATACCAATAAAACAAAAAATAAAATGAACTACCTTAGCATAAATTGAAAATAAAAAAAAAATACATATATGGTGTTTTTGCTTCCCTGCTGTGTTTGTGTGTATGCGCTCAGATACCCAATCGCTTCTGACTCTTTATAGCCTGAACTGTAGCCCTCCAGGCTCTTCTGTTCATGGAATTTTTCAGGAAAGAGTACTGGAATGAGTTGTCATTTCCTCCTTCAAGGGATCTTCGCAATCCATGTCTCTTTCATCTCCTGCATTGACAGGCGGATTCTTAACCACTGAGCCAAGAAGTTAAGTGTATAACTTGTCATAATAAAATGTTCACTCTGTCCTAGATCTTTGGACATAACAATAACACAAACTTGACTTTAGTATTTCTCATATGTCCAGAGAAAATACTCTGTGGGGATTATTCTGGTAATGAGTAATATAGGTTCATTCCTTTGTTTTTCTGCCTGTTAATGGTGACAATTTATTTAGAAGGAATCTATAAACTTTAGAGATTGTTTACAGAAGCATGACTACATAGACCAACAGATGAATGAATGGAAGTTCAGTCCAGTTCAGTTCAGTCACTCAGTCATGTCCGACTCTTTGCGACCCCGTGAATCAACACTCCAGGCCTCTCTGTCCATCACCAACACCGGGAATTTATTCAGATTCATGTCCATTGAGTCACTGATGCCATCCAGTAATCTCATCTTCTGTCGTCCCCTTTTCCTCCTGCCCCTAATTCCTCCCAGCATCAGAGTCTTTTCCAATGAGTCAAATCTTTGCATCAGTTTGCCAAAGTACTGGAGTTTCAGCTTCAGCATCATTCCCTCCAAAGAAATCCCAGGGCTGATCTTCAGAATGGACTGGTTGGATCTCCTTGCCCAAGGGACTCTCAAGAGTCTTCTCCAACACCATGGTTCAAAAGCATCAATTCTTCGGTGCTCACCATTCTTCACAGTCCAAATCTCACATCCATACATGACCATTGGAAAAACCATAGCCTTGACTAGATGGGCCTTAGTCGGCAAAGTAATGTCTCTGCTTTTGAATATGCTATCTAAGTTGGTCATAACTTTTCTTCCAAGGAGGAAGCATCTTTTCATTTCATGGCTGCAGTCACCATCTGTAGAGATTTTGGAAACCCCCCCAAAAATAAAATCTGGCACTGTTTCCACTGTTTCCCCATCTATTTCCCATAAAGTGATGGGACCGGATGCCATGATCTTTGTTTTCTGAATGTTGTACTTTAAGCCATCTTTTTCACTCTCCTCTTTTACTTTCATCAAGAGGCTTTTTAGCTCCTCTTCACTTTCTGCCATAAGGGTGGTGTCATCTGTATATCTGAGGTTATTGAAATTTCTCCTGGCAATCTTGATTCCAGCTTGTGTTTCTTCCAGTCCAGTGTTCCTCATGATATACTCTGCATAGAAGTTAAATAAGTAGGGTGACAATATACAGCCTTGACATACTCCTTTTCTTCTTTGGAACCAGTCTGTTGTTCCATGTCCAGTTCTAACTGTTGCTTCCTGACCTGCATACAGATTTCTCAAGAGGCAGGTCAGGTGGTCTGGTATTCCCATCTCTTCAAGAATTTTCCACAGTTTATTGTGATCCACACAGTCAATGGCTTTGGCATAGTCAATAAAGCAGAAATAGATGTGGTTTTTTTTTTTTTTTTTGATGAATGTTGGCAATTTAATCTCTGGTTCCTTTGCCTTTTCTAAAACCAGCTTGAACATCAGGAAGTTCACGGTTCACATATTGCTGAAGCCTGGCTTGGAGAATTTTGAGCATTACTTTACTAGCATGTGAGATGAGTGCAATTGTGTGGTAATTTGAGCATTCTTTAGCATTGCCTTTCTTTGAGATTGGAATGAAAATTGATCTTTTCCAGTCCCATGGCCACTGCTGAGTTTTCCAAATTTGCTGGCATATTGAGTGCAACACTTTCACAGCATCATCTTTTAATACTATCATAAAATTTTTCCTCTACAAGGGAAAATTGTCCCCATAAGGCAATCCCATCATACATTTTGTCAAAAACATGACAATAGGCTTCTTTTAAGAAATCATTGCACATTAATAAAATAGATGACTATTTAAAGAACTTAGATATTTAATGTTCATATAAAATACTAGATAAAGCTACTGGTGCACTTTGGCTGAGAATTGAGCAGGTAATGGGTAGGAAGGCCAGAGGTCCCAAAGTGGTAGGCTGAAATAAACTGTGAGTGACAGACTTTTTTTTCCCTTTTCTACACAAAATCAAAAGAGGCTGTTTAAATTCTGTGTTGATGACACTGGCTCTACCTTGAGCTAACCAATGCATTTTTTTTTTAATGGAAATAGTTTTCTTAAGCCATGTTAATGAAACTATATATTTGTTTGTAATTTGCCTTTCTTCAAAATTGTTCCACCACAGACTAAGGTTTATTTATTTATTTTATTTTCTCAAATCTTGGGCTGAAAATGGCTCAATATTACTGTCAATTGTTTTATGGCTGAGGTATGACACAGCTCATGCCATTCTATCTCAAAAATGTATATCGTCGGAAAGTTGCCTGGCGAAGCTCCCTCATCCTTGAGGTGCCTCTCTTATCTGATTTATAGCTTTCTAAGAGACATAAAATACCTTGCTAAAAACTGGCAAGGGGGCACTCTTTCTGTCCCCTTCTGATGTCTATGTCAGATACTTTGCTTTTCTCTATTATACTCTAATAAAACTTTGCTATACAAAAAAATTCTAAGTAATCAAGCCTTGTTTCTGAACCTGGATCAAAATCCTCTCTTCTGGAGGTCACAAATCCCAGTATAACACATAGCTCACAGCAGCAACCTTTCAGAATGACTCCCAAGATTTGGAAATAACAATATAGAGTATACTATTAATATATACATATATACTATAGGTAGAAACCTCTTTAGCTGTAATGGATCAGGTTACTAGAAACTTTCAGAATTAAGGTTGTTAGTGGAGGGTTTACCTGAGTCTGGAAACACAGGAGTGGAGCTAGGAATGAATGTCAGCTGTGCTTACACCAAGCCTTGGCAACTGCAATTTCAGGTCCATGGGCTCTACCATGTCTGAGAACCTCTGTGCCAAGGCAGCTTCAGGAAATGAGCAGCAGAGTTCCACAGAAGTGAACCTCAGGCCCTGAATTTTACTAAGGTTATCTCTTGGCTTTATGCGTGACTTTTCCCCAACTTTCTTTTTTTTTTTTTACTCTGTGAGGGTAACACAAGTCTTCAAAAACAGATATTATCTTATTAAGAGTCATTTGTGGTCAAAAAGGCCAGTGATTATTTTGTGGCTTTTAGCTACAAAGCTTATTTCAATTATCTATTTTTCATGAATTCATGATTAAAATAAAAACTTCACATATAAAAGGACTACTGAATGTTTTCCCCCAACACCCAGCAAATAAAATTTTCTCAACCAAGTCACAAAATGGTGATAACTATACCCAGCAAAAATGCATCAAAAAAAAATAGAATGGTTAAATAAACAAACATTAAAGAGTGAGATTGAAAAGATATATGTAGACAGAAGGCAAAGAGATAGCAAAGAAATCATACATTACATAGTGGGAAAAGGATTGTTCAATATAAAGAAGAAACCACATAATCCAAACCAGGTAATCCAGGCCCTGATGTCTTTGGACGTATCTTCTCCCACAGTATCCAGGAAACAGCAAGGAAGGTCCAGGAGGACAGGAAAGTTGCACTGTCTTCTTTGTGCCATTTGAATCACATCTTCACAAGGAGCTTAGTTTTTTCATTTGAACATATCATTTCTTAAACATTGTGTATTAAATATTTCTAACATTTATTAAGTATAACAAGATTAAGAGAGCTAAATACATACCATTACTACATTGGATTTAAAATCATTGTGTTGAATTATTCTCCATTTGTCCCCTTCTTTCCTTTGGCTTTTGATCCTGACATTCCCTGTGTCTATATCTTCTCTTCCAGGTCCAGTGACAATCATTTTTATCTCATGGAGCTTTCCAATAACTTTTCTTTTATCATAATTTCAAACAAATTTTAAAATCTTTGAGAAATATAAGCACATTCTATTGATTGTATTGTTTCCTGATGGTTGAACATAGGTCAGGCCAGATGGAAGCAACTTTCATACAAAATTCTGATTTAGAACAGTGCATTCAACGAAGAAACAGGCATAACAATGTTCCTTCTCAAGGAAATAGTCCACTTGCTGCCTTTATTTGGTTCTTCTTTCATATTTGCTAAGAGAAGAAAAGAAGGATGGGAAGAAGTGAGAAGAGAAAGAAATGATGGGGAGACAAAAGGAGAAAGATTTTTAAAAAAGCAAAGCATTGATTATATTCTTATTTTGTTTCAGGTAAGAGATCAAGTAATTCATACATTATACACTTAACTATCCAACAATTTTGAAAAACCATTATTTTCTGAGTATTTACCAGAATAAAAGACAACTTTACATGGGTTAGTTTATATGGCTATCACTTGGCTGTTGAACAGCAGATATCTGATTTCAGTCTGCCATTTGTTAACTTATTGACAAATCAACACTATGAAAGATTTGAGTGGTGCTGTCAAATATGATAACCACTCATGGCTATTGCAATTTAAACTAGTTAAAATTAAGTGAAATTTAGAATGTTATCCCAATAGCTACATTAGACACATTTCAAGTTCTCGAACTACCACATGGGCTGAGCTACAGGAATGGACAGTGAGGTATAGAACAATCCTATCATTGTGAAAAATTCTGATGTGCAGAGTTGGCTTAGAATGTAGTGATTTTTCATGGGTCAGAAGTCATCTATTTCTATTGATTTTTGTGACGCTTACCAGTGTACACATATTATAATTTCCTACAGTTGTTTGAGGAAAATATTTTACTGGACAAAAAGTGTCAATCAATCTTTGATTATTTTAATTCAGAAGAAAATAAATTCCCTGACATTCAAGTCTAAATTCTTGGTAAACCTCTGCAAAGTGATTGGTGAAATTTATGGTCACAGCTGGTTTGCAGTTGTAAAATCCTATATTTTTTTAAATGCAAAATAGCATCTGTGCCTGCTAATTGGATACTTAGACACACACATAAATTGCCTAGGAATTAGAAAAGTATATTTCTTAAGTCCTGCCCACATCTTGCCATTTGGAGAATCATTGCTGGAATTCATTTTTCCTCCTTGTTATTCTTGTAGGAGGGGTGGAAAAATGCCTTTTCCTTGTTATAAATAATGCCCATTGGGAATATACCCTTCCTCCTCCTAATCCAGGCTTAATCCTTTCTAGCACTGAACTAAATAAGAAACCACTGTCTGTTCTGGTAGCTGCCATTCTAGTTTGAGTTCTGTGATCATTGCTACCTGTCTGGTGAAAAAGGAATCAAACTGCAAATGCCGCACGCACCCTGTTTCAGGATTTGGATTCAAATGCTATACTGCAGCCATAGAAAATCTATGAGGACTAAGTCTTATGTAACATAGGTTTAACATTTTAGTCTCTTGCTGGTCTTCTCTACTTTGCAGTGCAATGGGAACAATAGAATCTAAGGATATTCTGTTACAAGTTTCATGCAAAAGTTTATTAAATTTGCTATCATCATTATTGTGAGCCCTAGAAAAGATGACTTGAGAGCCAGAGTCTATAGTTCTCCCACCTGAGCAGATTGCTTTATCATTCTTCCATGCACTGGTAATTTCCATTAGAAAGTTTGCTAACCTGGTACTGACAACTACAAACCATAATCAGAAGGTGAAAAAGGCTGACCCACTCTGATCTGTGGTGAAACTGATCCCAGCTATCTGGGAAGAAAAGAAACATAAGAAAGAAAACACCAAACCGCTGGTGCATCTGCTCTTTTTATGTGAGCACTACTAAATGTGAAACATGAATGCAAAGAAAGAGAATGATTTTCAGATTTAATCCTTTTAGAATAGAAAGCTTTGGTTGCTGTTTAAGAAGGCTTTTCACCTCAAGGTCACAGCTTGAATCCCATCTGGATTTATGTATAGTGTTTGCATTCAATTATTTTTGAGCTCTTTCTGCAGTATTGCCTCCTTGTATTGCATATATTGTTTATGCCCATTGGGCCTTTTGCACATTTGTCCTGCTTATTCTCATCTGCTTTTCTGGTTAATATGCCCCGATCTTTTAAATTGACTGATTGGTTATGATGGATGGGTTTATCTTCCTTCCTCCTTTCTTCACCAATATAATTAAGTTGAAATCAAGTTTCCTAGCCCTTGATAATTAACAGAAAGCAACAACAATGAAAGAACACAAAAAACGACTGCTACTGGAGTAAGTTGATGCTTGATAAACCTTGGCACTTGGAAATACTGTTTCTGTTTCTCAGCTATTTTCATCCAGTGAAAAAGGAGAATCAGCTGATTTTCTTTTTACCCTTGTATTAAATATTTATAATACAAATATATGGAAAAATATGAAATGTATACAAAAGGCCTATATATACTTATTTAAAAATAATAGCAATTATTATTAATATTAGCAAATATTATTTATGAGCTTATATAAAAGACACTTTGGGTGATAAAAAAATACTAAACTTCCTCTAATTTATTTATTCTTTAAATATACTGGTGAATTTGTTTAAAAACAAGAAACATATTTGTGCAAAATAAAAAGTAAAATGCAGAATAATGATGACAAAAATGTAATACATAATAAATCCTTCACAGATATCTAGTGACAGAAAGCATGTAGTGGTCTGGGATGATTAAAGAAGACTTCATACAGGAAGTAGACATGAAGAATACACATCACAAGAATGATACAGGCAGAGAAATTAACAGGAATTGTATTCCAGAAAGTCAGAAGTTGAAAATATGTTTCAAGGTGGGCTGTGGAAAAGGTGAGATGATTGGTGTGGAGAACAATGCTTTGGCAGTGATATTTGAGAGGTTTGGAGAAAATCTGAGGCATCGTTTGCTTGTTAGTTTGCTTATATACACCTAGTCAATTCTTCCCTTCTTTGTCCTCATTCCCTTACTCCCCAACTAATAAAAGACAGTAAAATTAGGTCAGCAGTCCTTTCTTCAGAATCTTCCATCTTTTGGCCCTGACATGCTGAGATGACCTTTGAAGTCTGAAGAGCCCAGCGGAGGATACCAGCAGGAAGAGAGAATCAAGCTTAACAGCACTCAAATTGTGGTTTGGGGCTTTAACATTTTCCTTTACTTTTTTTATAGCCATCAATTGCCTTCTACAGACACTGAATTCACTTACAAAAAGTTAAAACAGAGAAAAAAGTGGAATGCACTGAACAGGAAATTCTTTTTTTTTTTTGCTTGTTTGTTTTCCTCCTTTTCATCATTTTGTTGAATGTGTGCAAAACTATATGAGTTTATTCAGTTGTACCCAAATGCAAGTCTAGGATTTGCTATATTGGACCAGCCCACTGGTCTATCAATGTTGCATTTTCACTGCCACTGGCATCAGATGGTACAGGAAGCATTGGAGGAGAGTAAACTCCTCTACATGCACACAGAAGAAAGTGAGTCAATTGTGCAGTGCAATACATGGGTAGAGTCTTAGCTGCTCCAAACAGGACTATATAAGTGGAATATGGATTTAAAGGTGACTAAATAGGGCAGAAGCTGCATCATTTGGAGACTGATTTAAACAGTTCTTACCTTTAAAAATTGTGTCCAGTGTCTTTCTGATCATTCTCAATTATAAGAACCATTATTATCTCACAATAATAAATTGAACTAGTGGAATCAAACTGCCCCATTGTAGGAAGATAAAAGCAGTACTCTATGATAACTGACACATTGCTTCTTTTTCTTTGGTGAAAGTATAAATGCATTCAAAGCTAGGAGTTAACATAATGCCTCAGGAACTGACATCCTATTCCTTTGATAATTATTAAAATAGGTTCAGTCAGTTCAATTACTTAGTCTGCTCACTCACTCAGTCATCAGGAAGAGATGATATTTGTGGAAATCATTGATCCAATCTGTAAAATGCTACAAAAATGGACTCCAAGTCAAAGGAAAGTTGGGGACTTAAGGCACTAACATGCAGGTAAAAACATAGACTGCCATATATACGGCAATATGAAATAAAACATGCATTCAGAGAACAGAGGCGCCAATTCTAGATGAAATGAGATGGAACAAACACCATGCTTATATTTTCTTTTCAGAGGAAAATTTGAACAAAACAAGATAATTAATCTGACATTCTTCAGAATCCCATATCTGTGCAATTTAAAAAATATTTTCAGTTTTAACATAAATTATAAAATGGAAATTGTGTTCAGCTGTAAATAAGGTATAGGCTCCTGATCTGAGTATAACTTTACACAGATGTTTCTAGTTTCATCAGGGATTTTTCAGCCTAAAGTCCCTACCCAGATCTGTTGATAATTGCTATAATAATTATGGCAGAGTCAGCTATGTAAACTGTAGCATTTCGTATAAAATGAAATTTTAGGACCCTCAGTTCAAAGAGCAGTAGAAAAATACCATAGAGATATCAAAATATAAAACTTTTTCCTTTGCAGTCCATGGTCTCTCTTTTAAGTTTGCATAGTGTGTTTTATTTGTCATTTAATGTCATTTTTGCTAGTGAAAAATTAACAGTAAATTATCAACGAGAGCTTTATATGAGTTTTACATCCAAATATGAAAGTATTTAACTTGTTTGTGGAATCACAAAAATTGTAAAATTTTGTATTTCAAGCGTGTACATTATATATATTTTGTTCCTACCAGAACAATGGAAACATTACACGAAGCTCATTAAACTGTTTGCATTTTACATTTAATGCATATATGTTCGACCAAATACTCTTTACTTTCAGCTTAATAACAAGTAAGAAAGAACTGAAAAGAAAAGATCTACGGACTGTCTTCAGCTCAGTCGTGACTGACTCTTTGTGACCCCATGAATCACAGCACACCAGGCCTTCCTGTCCATCACCATCTGCTGGAGTTCACTCAGACTCATGTCCATCGAGTCCATAATGCCATCCAGCCATCTCATCCTCTGTCACCCGCTCCTCCTCCTGCCCCCAGTCTCTCTCAGCATCAGAGTCTTTTCCAGTGAGTCAACTCTTCTCATGAAGTGGCCAAAGTACTGAAGTTTCAGCTT
>SJYC01130624.1:0-12565 GCA_006408675.1 Madoqua kirkii | reverse complement strand
TCATTATCTAAAAATGGTTTTTCCATAAAAATGGAAATTTACAACTTACTCTAAGAATTTATTGGGAAAGTTCTTTCTAAACAATGTCACAGAAAAAGAATTTATTCTGTGTCTTTCTCCTTTTACTGTATACAGCATTTAATGAATTAGTATTTGAACATTTCAATGAAAGATATATACAGTCATGTGTATTATTCAGATTTTCTTTGCAATTTATCATTTTGTAAAATTGATTTATATAGCATTTAAGCATATTTTAGCTTAAAAGACTCATTTTTCTGGAATTGGTTGTCAGCCCAGCAAGGGTGCTATGAGGCTTTCTCTCAGATACATTAATAAATCCAAGGGGAGGGAAAAAAATCATGACTGTAATCTCAGTGTCAGGACATTCTGGCTGGCATAGAATAAAACATTAAAATAAACATGAAAGCAATAAAATATCTAGATGTCAGGATTCTAGTCAATATTTTCAGAATAGCATAAGAAAACTACTATTTTCAACACATATAAATCTGCTTGATGAATACACTCAAGGGTTCAGTTTTAAAGTTCAAAGGAAAAGTAAATTGTTATGGATGATCAAACCACATGATGATTTTATAAACTTGAAACCCAGGGGAAAAATTAATTCTTCAATAATTAGAATGTGTAGGGGAACAAAAATCTCTTTCCTTTTACCCTCCTGGGTTCTTCAGTTGGGGCCCTGCAAATTAGATGGACAAAAAACAGATTAAGAAGAGAAAAACAAGTTTATGAACGTGTGCAGTGTGCATACATGCGGAGACCGCAGTGATGAAAAACACAGAAGGGCGGTTAGAACTGAGCATCTATAACATCTTAACAAAGACCTATACATCTGTGGAGAGGTGACAAGACAAAGGAAAGGGTTTTCAGCTTCCAGGGGTGTCAAACTGAGGGCAGATAAATATGGGGAGAACTCATGGAGTGAGGTCTGTGCGGGTGCATCTCTGCAAAGAGGATTTGTGGCAGATAGTATGATGGCTCAGAATTTTCTGCTTTTAGTTTGATAAAGGAAGTTTTAAAAGTGTTCTTTTTTTTCTTTTAACTTTTTGGCCGCATGGTATTCCCTGCAGGACCTTAGTTCCCAGCCCAGGGGTGGAACCCACAACCCCTGCAGGAGAAGTGCAGACTCTTACTCACTGGCCCACCAGGAATGTCCCAGAAGTTATCTTTCTGCACCTCTTCCTCTCAAATGTCTTCAGCTAAAAATAATCCATATGCCATCTCTTTCACACATGGTAACTTGTATGTTTCCATCCTGCTCTCTCAGTTCATCCCACCCACTCCTTCCCCCGCTGTATCCACTGGTCTGCTCTCCATGTCTAGGTTGAATGGCAAGTTGCTGTGAGACACAGGGCGCTCAGCCTGGTGCTCTGCGACAACCTAGAGGGGTGGGATGCGGTGGGAGGCGGGAGGCAGGTTCAAGAGAGAGGGGACAGGTTGTCGGACCCGGAGCCGTCAGCAAGCCCCTAGTTGTTGCTCCTGGTTCTTTCAGGTCTGCGTGTCTGTTGTTCCCAGAGCTCTACTGGGCTATAGAAAGAGGAAGAACCTGTCCAGAATCCCTGCAGGACAGGAAAAGGAGGGGACACTCAACATGGAAAAACTCTGCAGTGAAAACAAAGCAAAGCCTAAGAACCAGGGCTAGATGGAAAACAAAGAACAGCCACTGGATGCAGGAAAACCAGGAGCAGCTTGTGCTAGGGAAGCTAAGGAAAAGTTAGAAACCCAGGGAAGGACAGATTCCAAGGGAAAGACAGATGAGGAAGTATTAATGGTTACGGAAAGGGCAGTGAGACAAAGCCAAAAGAAGGAAATCCAGGGAGCCAAGGAAACCCAGTGAGTGAGGAACAAGCAAAAGAAAGAAAAGCAGAGAGTGAGGGGAAGCCAGAGAGCGAGGGAAAGCCAGTAAGTGAGGGAAAGCCAAAAGAAGACAAGCCAGCCAGCGAACCAAGGGAACCGAGGGCTGGCAGAAAGCGCCCAGCTGGGGAGGATGTACCCAGGAAGGCCAGAAGAAAATCCAACAAGGGGCTGGCTCAGTGTCTCAAGGAATACAAGGAGGCCATGCATGATATGCATTTGAGCAATGAAGAGATGATAAGAGAATTTGATGAGATGGTCAGGGTAGAGGATGAGGTGAAGAAAACCAGATAGAAATTGGGGGAGTTTATATGGATGCAAAAACGTTTACAAAACCCTTTCCACCCAAGGGCCCAAGGGAACTCAGGGGTGGCTGCAGGGCCCTGCAAAGGGGCTTTGAAGACATCCTTTTGTGTAGTGCCTCTGGCAGGCATTTACCAGGCCTTGTGCTTTGTTTAACCTTATGCTAATCCTATACTTTAGGTGTCACTCTCATTATTCAACTGTAGCCCTCTATGTTTCAGTAGCAGATTTTCATCCATTGCATGGAAAAATGTTTATGGTGCATTGTAAAATTAAAACCAAAAATAGTTTTCAAAACCATATGAACAAAAAGAAGGAGGGGACATATGTATACATATGGCTGATTCATGGTGATGTATGGCAGAAACCAATATGACATTGTAAAGCAATTATCCTTCAATTAAAAATAAATTTTGAAAAGGTAATCCATATGCCCAAATAGCATATTTTGAGGTCACATATTTTGATTTCATAAAAATGCCTTTAAATCAGTTCGAATCTTAACATTGATCATAATATCTACTCTTAGCCTAATATGAATCCTAATGCTATGAAATGATATTTGCAGATTATTATGCTTCCTCCTATGGACTGTAGGCTGCCAGGCTCCTCTATCCATGGGATTCTCCGGGCAAGAATACTGGAGTGGGTTGTCATTCCCTTCTCCAGGGGATCTTCCCAAACCAGGGATTGAACCCAAGTCTCCCCAAAATAGAAGTTCTCTGTAATAATATATGTCTTACAAAATTTTTGGTGTTATATTCTTCAAATTCTGCAGTCATGCTTGAGGTCAAGGACACATTCATTGGAAGGAGTGCTGATGCTATGTCTTAATGGTAAACATCTGGGGGAATTGAGACTTTCAACAGTGCTCCAGAAATGCTTCCTCTCAGTGTGTCCCTCCCACTGACCCCACCCCTCAGGCACCAGCACATACTTCAGATATACCACTGGGGCCCTGCCTTCAACTGCAGTGGAGACTCAAGAAAGGGAAAGGGTGCTCCCGTGTGAGATAGACCACGCAAGAAAGGACCTTTAGGAGGACCTCTGAATTCGTGCCAATCTTGGCAGCTTTCCACTTGGCCCACAAACATTGCTTGCAAAATGAACACATTCTTTTTAGAACCACAATTGACCTCTCGAGAAGTGATTTCTCAAGTCCAAGACAGGAGTAGTCGTTTTCTCTGTTGGCTATGTATCTGAGGATTGACATTTCAAAGCTCCAACCCACAGTGTCTCGAATATCTTCAAGCAAGGCTTCTATATGCCATCATCAGATTTCTCTTTCCTTGGAACCTAATCTCCAGTGGTGCTTGATGGTCTTTAATCATAAATGGCCGATGCTGGCCGCCGGCCCCTCACCAGGCGCTCTGCCTAACTCATCCACCATCTACCCTGGTAACTATACTTCAGTCGTGCTGGGAGCTGTCAGCTAA
This sequence comes from Madoqua kirkii, assembly GCA_006408675.1. Lineage (NCBI taxonomy): Eukaryota > Metazoa > Chordata > Mammalia > Artiodactyla > Bovidae > Madoqua > Madoqua kirkii. Next base: position 8,948 of record SJYC01130624.1, on the reverse strand, counting down.
CTGAAGCCAATTAGTTTTCCAAATAATTGGCCTGAATGAAATTTTCCATCTGCATTGCATTTAATAGAAATAAATCCCCCTTTCTTTGTACCACCAAAGACTTTTATTTTTATCTCTATTATAGTATTTCTGTCATTCTGTTTTAAATCATATCAAGCTGTTTTCAGACCTACCTCATCAATTCCTCAAGGGTAGGTATGCTCCTTATTCATTATTTTTTCTCCAACACCTGGAATATGGTATCTGTTATATGTTAAATGTTATTTAAATGTTGTATCATAAAAGAAATAACTTTCATCTTATGATAGAGTAAGATAAAGTGAGGGGCTCTTGGTGTGCATGTGGTGTTTCATGGAGATGAATTTAAAATTCAAGTGTTTTAAGAATAAAATCAAAAGGCATTCTCACTGCCTATATAGGAGAGAAAGGATTTGAATGAGATGAGCTGTCAGTGGGGAAGACTTCTCTGATTGTTCCACACTCTAGAAATGAATAAGTGCCGGAAACATTCCAATGAGAGCATCTGAGTGGTGGCCCCAACAGAGCCGCTTTCAAAGCAGAAAGAAGATTTTCTCAGGTTGAGCTGAGCTTCCTTGAAGAGCTCCAGGTAGCAAGACCTCTGGAATCACTTCAGCATTCCTCTTTCAAGGAGAGGATGTTACTGTGTAATAGGAGCTGATGAAATGGTTGGATGGCATCACTGACTCAGTGCACATGAATCTGAGCAAACTCCAGGAGATGGTGAAAGACAGGGAAGCCTGGTGTGCTGCTGTCCATGGGGTTGCAGAGTCAGACACAACTTAGTAACTGAACAATGACAACAAAGATAAGCAGGCCCAGGAAGGGGCAAGGATTCCACTTGGCTCAGACTCAAAGCTTGAATCAATTTAAACTGAAAGAGAGCAGCTCAGCCTAGCCAGACTATGTGACGAATGGATTCTAGGGGCTATGTTCTCCGCTTGCTCTGCTGTTTCAGTTCCTTGTGCTGAACAAACACCTCCAAGTCTTTGCTCTTGTGGTATTTTATTCATTTTCCTTTGCTTACATTGTCAAGTTTCCTTCTGGAAAATGCTAATCTCATGGAGACAGAGAGGCTAGAGACATTTCATAACCAAGGGAGTGGACAGAGCTGAGCAGGACTGGACTTGAAAGAAGTCAAGGGTCTTTTCTCCCTCAGTCCCTCTCTCAACTAGGAAGAAAGAAGTGCTCAGAGACACGTGGCCTGGGCTGCCTTACGTCTCAGTGATAACAAAGTCCAGTCTCCACTGAATTAAATGTAAGTTGACCTTTTCAAATATCTTTTCTCTGTCAATAAGGCTTCCCTGGTGGCTCAGACAGTAAAGAATCTGCCTGCAATTCAGGAGACCTGAGTTTAATCCCTGGGTTGGGAAGATCCCCTGAAGGAAGGCATGGCAATCCCTGTAGATAAATACCTGGTCATGTCAACTTTAAACTTCTGTGGGTAAGTGAAAATTTACTATGTTAAAAAATATTTTCTTAGCCCCACATTGTCTATTTCATATACATTTAGCAGAGGAAAGGAGAAAAATTTCAAAATGTTCGGTTGTTTTTGACAAAGCTTTTTCAAAGCTTTAAATATTACTTTAAATACAGTTTTTTATCACCCTTTTTCCATTTTCATAATATCTCACTTCATGTCCCAACAAGTCGGATGATTTTCTACATTTGCCTAGAACTAAAAATTCAGCTTAAAATTTCCAGGGACCTTTACATTCTTGCAAGTACCAAGGTCAAGAATATTCAAAGGGTTTTGCTCTTGGTGTTTTTGCCTCTAATTAACCTGCTTTTGTCGGTTTAAAGAAAAATCTCAAAGACCTTATACAGCTTCTCCTTTTGTTTAAAATCAACTGCATGATTGCTTGCAAAGAACACTTGTTTAGCAAACTGGCTGCAAAATCTTCCTGTGCAAATGATGACAAACCAAACTTGTATCTCTCAAGGCAGATTTTAGACTCTTTTGTTTAATTTTTGCTCTGAAATTGGTACACTGGAAGCTGCTCAAGAAGAGAATGCTGTTGGGCAAAATTCTTGCTCAGGAAGGTTTCATGACCTTTGGTTACAGAAAGGACCTCTCTGGAGCCCAGAGTGGTTTTGTCAGAGATAAACAAAGTGGGCGTTAGTTAAGGTGGTAAAAATGCTTTCTTGTCCCTACTGACAGTTGAGGGAGAGTAGAGCCCTTTTCTGATTTGTGTAGAGTGATGAGGTGGTGTTGTTTTTCTTTTAATTAAAAAAAATTATTTTTAATTATTTAATATAGCAATTAAATAAAAAACTCAGAAAACAAAGATCATGGCATCTGGTCCTATCACTTACTTCATGGGAAATAGATGGGGAAACAGTGGAAACAGTGTCAGACTTTATTTTGGGGGGGCTCCAAAATCACTGCAGATGGTGACTGCAACCATGAAATTAAAAGACGCTTACTCCTTGGAAGAAAAGTATGACCAACCTAGATAGCATATTGCAAAGCAGAGACATTACTTTGCCAACAAAGGTCTATCTAGTTAAGGCTATGGTTTTTCCAACGGTCATGTATGGATGTGAGAGTTGGACTGTGAAGAAAGCTGAGTGCCGAAGAATTGATGCTTTTGAACTGTGGTGTTGGAGAAGACTCTTGAGAGTCCCTTGGACTGCAAGGAGATCCAACCAGTCCATTCTGAAGGAGATCAGCTCTGGGATTTCTTTGGAAGGAATGATGCTGAAGCTGAAACTCCAGTTCTTTGACCACCTCATGCGAAGAGTTGACTCACTGGAAAAGACTCTGATGCTGGGAGGAATTGGAGGCAGGAGGAGAAGGGGAAAACAGGATGAGATGGCTGGATGGCATCACTGACTCACTGGACGTGAGTCTGAGTGAACTCTGGGAGTTGGTGATGAACAGGGAGGCCTGGTGTGCTGCGATTCATGAGGTCACAAAGAGTTGGACACGACTGAGTGACTGAACTGAACTGAACTGAACTGAACTGATTGGTTTGATTTCTGCAGTACATCAACATGAATTAGCCATAGATATACATATGCCCCTCCCTCTTGAACCTCCTTCCCACCTCCCACCCTTTCCCACCCCTCTAGGTTGTTACAGAGCCCCAGTATGAGTTCCCTGAATCATAGAGCAAATTTCCATTGGCTATCTTGTTATGCAAAGTGAAGTAACTCAGAAAGAGAAAAACAAGTATCGTGTATTAATGAATATATGTGGACTCTAGAAAGATAGTACTGATGAACCTGTCTACAGAGCAGCAGTGAAGATGCAGAGGCAGAGAACAGACTTGTGAAGACAGGGTGTTTTAAAGAGAGGATGAGAGAGTGAGCAGGGCCAGGGGGCCTCAGCAGAGTCGGGGAAGCAAACATCCCAAAGTCTCGGTCGATGTCACTGCCATCTGGCAGTGTGTCTGCCAGCTGACGCCGAGAAAGTGAGGAATTTATTCTCCCACATAGACTGGGAGACTGAGGGCCTAGCCTTCCTGATTTTTTTAAAGAATGGCTTTCAGGTCCTTGAGAAAGGCACTGCTGAGCTATAGGAGACGGATACACGTCTCAAAAGGACAGAGGAAGGATTCACAGCTGTAAACCCTTTTTAGCGAAAGATGTAAGGAAAAGGAGGTCAAGGGCTATGTGTTAGCTAACACACAAAATAAATTCTATTGCCAGCCCAGAACATCTCCAGACAGGAGCTCAGAAGGGGCTGGGTCTTACTGGAGCTGCAGCCTTAAGCTGCTGGAGGTCAAGATAAAGTCCAGTTCAGCCTGGAGCCTGGGTGGTCTGAAGGAATGATCACTGTCCTGAGTTCTGTGGTTCTGAGTTCATCCAAGGGATCCAATGCTTTGGTTTAGACTCATTAAAAGAAAGGAAAAAACTTTCTACAGGATCATAAGTCTAAGCTCCTTGTTTTGTCTTTAAACTTTTTATTTTATATCAGGGTATGTGTGTGTGTGCACTCAGTCATGTCCAACTCTTTGCAACCCTATGTACTGCAGCACGCCAGCCTTCCCTGTCCTTCACTATCTCCCTGAGTTTGCTCAAATTCATGTCCATTGAGTCAGTGATGTCATCCAACCACCTCATCCTCTTTTGTCTCCTTGCCCTCCTGCCCTCAATCCTTCCCAGCATCAAGGTCTTCCAATGAGTTGGCTCTTCACATCAGGTGGCCAAATATTACAGCTCATACACTACTGATTCATTATACTCTTTTAAACCATGCTTTAAAATTATTCTTGTCTTAGGATTTATGCTAACCTGGAATAGATTTTTAAACACTCTTCGATTAGTTTTGTAGAAAATCAGTCACCTCTGAAGTCAACTCCGTCCTTCACCCAATATCTCAAAATTGCTTATTATTCAATTAAAACATTCTGAAACACATGTAAATGGCTCCAGAATTTTAAAATATGTTGCTGATAATGGCTCCCTATGAGTCAAGCTGTCACAGAAATGACTGCCACCTAAAATAAATGTTTCCCCACAGGCGTTTCAAGTCACTAGGCTGAAACAGTGGGTTTCAGACTCTGACTGCTCTAAAGTGCAGTGTTTGGGAAAAGAAAGCTTCCTTTTTAGACAGCCCAAAGCACCACAAAATGTTCAGAAGAGTCACGTTTTAGGGCACTGTTAATGATCTTTAAAAGTCCATTTGCAATCACAGAAGGCGACACATGACATTTATCTTGTGAATTAGCAAGATATCTTCGCTTCTCATGCATGTGTGAATGCGTGTGTGTGCATGCACATGTGTGTTGTAGGTGTGAGATGGGAGAAGCAGGCAGGGAAAGGAGGGGGAGAAGCAGAAGAGGCAACATGTGAAGATATGACCCCTCCCTTCCCTGGAACACCCTTCTCTGGTCCCGGCAGGTCCACTTGCCACCCCCTTGGACGTCACTCTATGACTCCGGTGTTAACCTGAGCTGCTCTCTCTGGCTGTCAGCTGAGCCAGCCAGCACCCAGAATTGATGCATTGGAGGTGCTGGAAGAGATGCATCAGCCTCTGTGACCTGGCTGCCTCTCTGCTTGGATATGGTTGGCCACGGCACCCACTGGGCGGTCCTCTCCTACTGCTTCACAGGTTCCCCTCACCTTCATCTAGCATCTCCAGGATAGTCTCTATGACCGACTGATGGAAAAGCACATGCCTTTATCTGGAAAAACCTCTCTCATATACTGGTCTGGCCAGAAGGGCACGCCCATCTTTCTATGGCACCTGAAACATGGCTTTGAATGGAAGTCATGACAGTGGGCAGAGCTGTAGGCAGGATGTCTGGAGGCCACTCCACGTGGAAGTGATGGTCTGCCGCGTGGAGCTGCATGATTTATGGACAGCAGCTGTAGGGGGTGCCTCAGTCATGGAGGTTGTCAATCAATCAAAACCATTTCTGAAGTTTGATATAAACCTTCCATTTGCCATGACAATTTCTGAAAGACACAGAAAAGTATAGGTCTTCATTCCCATTTATTATTATTGTTGCTCTTATCAAATTCATATAAGACTGTTACAAGGCCCATTAATCTATTATATAGCTTATACAAATATATGTGTGTATTATATGATATGTATATGTGGACATATATAACCATATGCATTTTATATATGTGCATATATATTTTGCTTATATATTGTAGGTTTATGTTTGGCATACAACCCATTCAGAAAAAAAAAAAAAGAAAGAAAACTGTATAGCAAAATTTACCAGAAAAAAGCAACCCCATTAGCCAGAGTCTAGTTTTAACCACAGATATTTACCTTTCACTGAATTGTAAAATATTAAAAATATAATACAGTGATAACTCTCTTAATATAGACAGGGAACATAGGAAATAAGTAGGTCAAAGGAAAGGATGATAAGCTCAGTATTTCGTGGGAGAAAGTGTGAGGTTTCTTGGAAATAAGCAGTGGAGATTAGATTTGGTGATTGGTAGAGAATCTAACTAAGAACTGAAAAAAGTTTCATCATCTAAAAAAACAGCTGAACCCATGCACCTGAATGAAGACAGCTACAGAGAGCATGCTGAACAAGAAATGGATGAGGTCTGGAGTCCTGTGAAAGACAAGCATTTAAAGAGCATTGGGAGAGAAATGGAATTTCATAGATGAGTCATTAGGTCTGTATGATCACATTGCTTAGAATTTAAGTTTAGATCTAGAAAACAGCTTTTTGAAAAAAGAGCTCTCACATAAAAGAGAGGAAAGCGAAAGTGAAGTCGCTCAGTCGTGTCTGACTCTTTGCGACCCGTGGACTGTAGCCCACCAGGCTCCTCTGTCCATGGGATTCTCCAGGCAAGAATAACTATAAAATTGGAATGGGTTACTTTGAAAAGCAGTGAAGATTATGTGGCCACTAAATTTAGATGAATTTGCCAATCTGATGAAAGATTGCTGTGGGGTCCATCTAACATTTTTCTAACCCTGAGTGTCTATACTTGTATGATTCAAGAATTCACTTTCTACTGAAAGAGATGTTTTATATGCTTTTGCAAGTACTAAGGATATAGAGAGTACAATAGCATCTAATTTATATCAAGTTTTTTTTTTTAGTATCATGAAGTGAAAGTCGCTTTAGTCCTGTCCAACTCTTTGTGACCCCATGGACTATAGTCCATGGAACTCTCCAGGCCAGAATACTGGAGTGGGTAGCCTTTCCCTTTTCCAGCCGATCTTCCCAACCCAGGGATCGAACCCAGGGCTCTCACATTGCATGTGGATTCTTTACCAGCTGAGCCACAAGGCAAGCCTAAAAATACTGGAGTGGGTAGCCTATCCCTTCTTCAGCAGATCTTTCCAACCCAGGAATTAAACCAGGGTCTCCTGCATTTCAAACAGATTCTTTACCAACTGAGCTATCAGGGAAGCCCTGAGTACAATACCAGTACAGAAATTACAGGTCTTGTGTTTTCAAATTGTTTCAGACTGAAAGCCTATCACTTGAGTGAGATTCACATTCTTGGTTATCACCTTTCATTAATTCATGAATTCTCTTAAAGGAAAAAAAGAAAACTTTTCATGTCTGTTCAGTGTTGCAGGTCCACTGTCAGAGTTCAGGTTACCCATGTGAAAAAGATCACCTGATCTCCAGGGAGTTCACCGTCTAGTGGGGTAACGGATGCAGGAAAGCCAGCGCCCCGAGTTGCTGGGGCATTTTTCAGTGTCCTGATGGCTTTTATCAGCTGTAGCCACACCTACTTCACTTCAGGCCTGGATGGCACTAAATAAGCACTAAATAACCTCTTGCCTCACTTATGTTCTAGTCTACAGCTCATATAATCAATACTAGTTAACAAAACTTTAAATAAATATCTTTTGAACTCTCTCCTACAGCTCACATTCTGTTAGTCTAATGGTTGTTTCCTGTCATGATTACCTTTTGACAGAAAAGAAGAATACAAAAGAGTGAAGTTACTAAAGCTGGCATCTTTGGTTTCCTAGACCTAAAGATCTAGCATGAAAAGTGAAAGTGTGAGTCACTCAGCTGTCTGACTCTGTGCGGCCCCGTGGACTGTAGCCCACCTGGCTCCTCTGTCCATGGAATTGTCCAGGCAAGAATACTGGAGTGGGTTGCCATTCCCTTCTCCAGGGCATCTTCTGGATCAAGGGATCAAACCTGGGTCTCCCGTGTTTCAGGCATATTCTTTACCATGTAAACCACTAGGGATGCATATTAGTGATTAAAGACAATACTAGGCAGACAAAATATACTGCACATGTAAGTTAAGATTCACTGATGCAAAGTTTGTTATTTCCTGAGCCAGGGAAGGGGCCAGAATGTTGATGAGTAGGAACAGGAAAGCAAATTCAGAAACCACTTAGGATAAGTTATACATAGGTGAAAAATCTACTTTTAGCAGACTTAGGTATCATGTTTCAAATGATAGTGAACTTCCTTTCCTTGTCTCTGCTGTTTTTGTAATAATATCCTCGTTCTCATCAGAGAAGATTTAATAAAAAAGCATTCACAGGCTTTATCCCCAAAGTCTTATAATACCATTACAGACAAATTGACTTAGATTTGGATAGATTTTTACTGTATTTTTAAAAGAGTTCAGTTAGGTTCAGTTCAGTCGCTCAGTTGTGTCCGACTCTTTGCGACCCCATGAATCACATCACGCCAGGCCTCCCTGTCCATCACTAACTCCCGGAGTTCACTCAAACTCACGTCCATTGAGTCAGTGATGCCATCCACCCATCTCATCCTCGGGTGTCCCCTTCTCCTGCGCCCAATCCCTCCCAGCACCAGAGTCTTTTCCAATGAGTCAACTCCTTTCATGAGGTGGCCAAAGTACTGGAGTTTCAGCTTTAGCATCATTCCTTCCAAAGAAATTTGATCTCCTTCAGAATGGACTGGTTGGATCTCCTTTCAATCTAAGGGACTCTCAAGAGTCTTCTCCAACACCACAGTTCAAAAGCATCAATTCTTCGGCGCTCAGCCTTCTTCACAGTCCAACTCACATCCATACATGACCACTGGAAAAACCATAGCCTTGACTAGATGGACCTTAGTTGGCAAAGTAATGTCTCTGCTTTTGAATATACTTATCTAGGTTGGTCATAACTTTTCTTCCAAGGAATAAGCGTCTTTTCATTTCATGGCTGCAATCACCATTTGCAGTGATTTTGAAGCCCCCCAAAATAAAGTCAGACACTGTTTCCACTGTTTCCCCATCTATTTCTCATAAAGTGATGGGACCAGATGCCGTGATCTTCGTTTTCTGAATGTTGAGCTTTAAGCCAACTTTTTCACTCTCCTCTTTCACTTTCATCAAGAGGCTTTTTAGTTCCTCTTCACTTTCTGCCATAAGGATGGTGTCATCTGCATATCTGAGGTTATTGATATTTCTCCCGGCAATCTTGATTCCAGCTTGTGTTTCTTCCAGTCCAGCGTTTCTCATGATGTACTCTGCATATAAGTTAAATAAGCAGGGTGACAATATACAGCCTTGACATA
>SJYC01130622.1:0-10011 GCA_006408675.1 Madoqua kirkii | reverse complement strand
GGGGGGCTCCAAAATCACTGCAGATGGTGACTGCAGCCATGAAATTAAAAGACACTTACTCCTTGGAAGGAGAGTTATGACCAACCTAGATAGCATATTGAAAAGCAGAGACATTACTTTGTCAACAAAGGTCCATCTAGTCAAAGCTATGGTTTTTCCAGTGGTCATGTATGGATGTGAGCATTGGACTGTGAAGAAGGGTGAGCACCGAAGAATTGATGTTTTTGAAGTGTGGTGTTGGAGAAGACTCTTGAGAGTCCCTTGGACTGCAAGGAGATCCAACCAGTCCTTTCTGAAGGAGATCAACCCTGGGATTTCTTTGGAGGGAATGATGCTAAAGCTGAAACTCCAGTGCTTTGGCCACCTCATGTGAAGAGTTGACTTACTGGAAAAGACTTTGATGCTGAGAGGGATTGGGGGCAGGAGGAGAAGGGGATGACAGAGAATGAGATGGTAGATGGCATCACTGAATCAATGGACGTGAGTCTGAGTCAACTCCGGGAGTTGGTGATGGACAGAGAGGTCTGGCATGCTGCGATTCATGGGGTTGCAGAGAGCCGGACATGACTGAACGAATGTACTGAACTGAACTGAGGATGATTATGCTCAAAATCTTTTAAGTTAGGCTTCAACAGTACTTGAACTTAAACCATCCAAATGTATAAGCTGGATTTGGAAAAGGCAGAGGAATCAGTCATTAAATTGCCAATATACTCTGGATCGTAGAAAAAGCAAGGGAATTCCAAAAGGCATCTACTTCTGCTTTATTGACTATGCTAAAACCTTTGAGTGTATGTATCACAACAAATTGTGGAATGTTATTAAAGAGATGAGAATACCAGACTGCATTACTTGCCTCTTGAAAAATCTGTATGCAAGACAAGAAGAAACAGCTAGAACCAGACATGGAAGAATGGACTGGTTCTAAACTGAGAAAGGATTATGTCAAGACTGTATATTGGCACACTGCTTATTTAACTTATATGCAGAGTACATCATAGGAAGTGCTAGGCTGGATGACTCACAAGCTGTAATCAATGTTTCCAGGAAAAATATCAATAACCTCAGATATGAAGCTGATACCACCTTAATGGTAGAAAGTAAAAAGGATCTAAAGAGTCTCTTGATGGAAGTAAAAGATGAGAGTGAAATACAATTGTCTTAAAACTCAATATTCAAAAAACGAAAATCATGGCATCAGGTCCTACTACTTCATTGAAAATAAATGTTGAAAAAGTGCATTACAATGTCAAATTTCATTTTCTTGGGCTCCAAAATCAGTGGGGAGGGTGACTATAGCCATGAAATTAAAGACACTTGTTTCTTGAAAAAATAGTTACAACAAACCTAGACAGGATATTCAAAAGGAGACACATTATTTTGCCGACAAAGATCCATAAAGTCAAAGCTATGTTTTTTTTTTATTAAAAAATTTTTTTATTGGAGTATAGTTGGTTTACAATGTGGTATTATTTTCAAGTGTACAGTAAAGTGAATCAGTTATACATATACATACATCCACACTTTTAAAATTTCTTTTCTCTTGTAGGCCATTATAGAATATTGAGTGGAGTTCCCTGAGCTATACAACAGGTTCTTAATAGTTATCTATTTCAGATATGATAGTTTGTCAATCTCAATCTTCCAGTTTATCCCTTCCCCACCCCATTTTTAGCCTCTGGTAACAAGTTTGTTTTCTACATCTGTGACTTTACTCTCAGTGGTTTATTTCTGTGGTGAAAAAGCTATTAATTTGTGATATTGATCGTCTATACCATCACTTTGGTAGATTCTATTTTTAAGAGTTTTCGGTCTATTCTTTTAAGTGATTAATTAAAACCTAAATAAAGACATTTTTGCTTTGTCTCAAAGGTAACACTATCTCCTTTTATTTACATGTTTCTTTCATTTGGATGTCAGAGTTGGACCATTAGAAGGATGAGTGTCAAAGTATTGGTGCTCTCAAAATGTGGTTCTGGAGAAGACTCTTGAGAGCCCCTTGGACAGAAAGATCAAATCAGTTCATCCTAAAATAAATCAACCCTGAACATTCATTGGAAGTATTGATACTGAAGCTGAAGCTCCAGTACTCTGGTTGCCTGATGAGCCAATTCACTGAAAAAGACCCTGATGCTGAGGGTGAGAGGAGAAGAGATTAACAGAGGGTCAGATAGTTGGATGGCCTCACTGACTCTGTGGACATGTGTTAAGCAAACTCAGGGATATAATGAAGTGCAGGGAAGCCTGGTGTGCTGCAGTTCACTGGGTTGCAAAGTCATGGCTGAACAGTGATAACAATGGTTTAAAAATTAAATAAAACAAAACAAATTTCTAAATTATGTGCTAATTTTTTAGCTGAACTATGGAGCTCAACACTATGGAAATATTTATGAGAAAATAAAAAATGATTCCATTAGGATCATAACATAGTTTATAAAAATGCTATCCTATAATATCCTTTAATTGCATGAATGGATAAATTTCAGAGAATTTTGTAAAAATGCACACTAAGGGAGTTGATCATACATAAAATCCTAAAATGTTTGCACTGCTTGTAGATTATTATTATCTGTCTGGCTTTCTATCATGATTAGCTTTGACATTCTCAAAACGTAAAGTATCTCTGCATATTTTTCAGCCAAGTATAAGGCAAGGGGGCAAGAGGATGGTTGGTGACTGAACGGATTGTGGGCCACCCCTGAGTTATTCAAGAAGAAGCTCTAGAGAGTACATGTGTGCTTGCAATGACCAAGAAAGAATAGGGAAGATAATCCTAAGGTGGTGGATATTAAAAATATAGTGTGTATATGTATGGGTGTGCATGTGTGTGCTGTGGATCTGACAAAGGATCTTCCTTTTAATAATTAATTAATTGCTCTTCATTGCTGCATGAGGCCTTTCTCTAGTTCTGGCAAGTGGGTGCTACTCTTTAGTTGTGATGAAAGAGCTTCTCATTGAGTGGATTTTTTTGCTGTGGAAGACAAACTCTAGGCACACAGGCTCAGTGACATCTAGTAGCAAGTTAGTTACCCTGCAGCATATGGAGTCTTCCCAGACCAGTTATTGAACCCATGTGTTGTTAACCACTGTACCACCAGGGGAGTCTGATCAAATATCTTAATATTAAATGTTAATGTATTATCTTTTACCCAGTTTACCACATCATCTGTTTGCTTCAGAAGGAATAATTTTTCTTCCTTGCTTTTACTTCATCTTCACTTCCTTTCCTACACATCATCCTACTGCATTTTTTCTTTTTCCTATTTCTCTTTCTCTGTCTAAATTTCTACTGGGTAAATTCATAAATTTTGTCTTTGGAAAACAAAAGACCAGAGTTCCCAAGACAGACCAATTGATTGTTAAATTCTGAAGAAGAGAAATGGACCTCATTTGTTTACAAGTTCACCTTGAGGTAATGTGGTATGAGTGTTTGTGTGTATGTATGCATGTGTAGAAATTGAGGGAGAAGTATGAGAGAGGGGAAAGGCAGAACGAGAAAGAGAGCTGAGAGGGAGAAACCAGGAGCTATGGAAAGGTAGACCCAAATGTACAGAATAAGCACAAATATCTAAGATGTGCTTTGGACCAAAACTGCCCAGGAAGCAACATCTGCTGGATATCTTTGTAAATGTATAGGAAATGCTTAAACTGATCTACTGAAACATTTTGTGTTCTTATTCCTATGGAGAAAGAAAAGAAAAATGAATCATAGTGTGTCTCTCTTTTCTTTTGGCAGCGTTAATTATAAATGCATAACAAAATATCTAAATTGCCTAGAAAAATCATGAAACCCCATCACACAACAGAAAATCTACCTGTGAAACAGTGCTCTTCTCTCCTCTTGTTACACAGAGACCTGCAGTCAGCCTCCCAGCTGTAATTCTCTTCGACACCACAGATATTAAGAATGTGAAGAAAATGCTCAAGTAGATTATAAATTATAGTATGAGACACAGTGAATTATATTTTCTAATAATTGGCATTATATTAGAGGACCAAGAGGAGAAAAAAGAGTAAAAGCAAAGAGAATGACTGCAGAGAATCAAGGATTTCTTATCTCTTCTTAGTATTGTGCCAGTAGAAGCAGGAAAAAAAAAAAAATGAAGAAAGTAGAAAGAGAGAAAATGACAGGGAGAAAGGAAGGAAGGAAGGAAGGAAGGAAAAATGAAACCCAAAGCCCATTTTGGGGTCAGTACTAATGCTTTGTCAAGCATCTGAGTAAAATGGACTAAAGGACAAAGAAATGCAGCTGGAGTGGTGGTGATAAGGGTGTGTCTGTCATGCAAGGGAAGCAATTATAGTTTACGTGGGGGTAATTGCAAATGGTACTTCTTCTCAAAGATAAAGAGGAAGAAAATCATATACATTTACTGTATAGTCACTGTCTCTAAATCTGCTTATTTTACATTAAATTACTATACTGCAAACTCATAGGTATCATTGCTATAAAGACTGAATGAAATCTAGGTTCTGCCCTTAATTAGCCTATTATATTGTTGCCCAACTTCTCTGAAACAGTTTTTCCTTACTGCCTACTTCACAGGATTTGGGGGATTATCTAACAAGATAATACATGGCAAAGCGTTTTTTTTTAATGTAAAACATGATTCCACTTGGGATTTCAACACATCTTGAGAGATAGATGTTTTGGAGGATATTCCCTTTAACAAAAGAGACAAGATATTACTTTTTTATGGAGGCTTTGTGAAGTATTAAAGCAGGAGCATAAAAAATTTAAGGACTGAAAACACACTGCTAAGGAGAAAAGGTTTTTGTGAGTGGAGGTTGGGAGTTATTTATTTAGATTTTTTGTCTACATAGTCAAACTTGCCCGAAGAAAGACTCTGCTTGTTGTGTTTACCCTGATACTATCAGAAGGCAAAGTGCATGCTAGAAAGGAACAGATCCCTAAAAGTTTAGTAGAGTCTGATAGGGACAAGTACTCACTCCAACCAGCTCCTGAGGTAAAAGGGAATCGGAAGAGATGAAGCAGAGAAAATAACAAGAGCCAAAGAGAATGAAAGAAAACAAAACAAGTCTAGATGTGAGGAAAAAAGGACAGTGGGGCAAAAATTGAATGGAGAAGCCAAGAGGAAGTGGGAAGATGAAGTTATATCAGAATCAGCACAAAATACAGAAAGAATTAAGGAAAACCAAGGCATTGATGCAGCAGTCCTATGCAAACATGTTCTCAGAGTAGTTAAGCATCAAACTTGATTTATCTTCAAGGTTGCCTTTAGCAGGGACTATTGTTCCCTGGGAGGTCTCTCTTAGATTTCCCAGTGGTTCCTAATGGACTATTGTTCACTGTGAGGTCCCTCTTCGATTTCCCAGCAATTCCTAATGGACTGTGGTTCACTGTGAGATTCCTCTTCGATTTCCCAGTGGTTCCTAATTTCATTGAAAAGTCATTATAAGCCTGCAGAGCCCAGGGGTGAATGAACAGAGAGCCATCTCTGGATCCTGTTGAAATCATTCTTTTACAGTTACAGCAGTGTGTAACTCAACACGAAAACTTTGAATGAGAGTAATGTAGAATGCCAGAATTCCAAGCTGATACTTTTGTTCTCATTTCTTCTGTTTCTGGACCAATAGACAAATGGCTATTAAATGGTAGATTTTCCAAAATGCATTAGAAGCAGTCAGGTGCTATAAATAATTAAGAATTCAGTTCAGCAACTGTAGTCAAGAATTTATGAGTTTCATTGAATTTTCTCTACTCTTCTCACTTCCCCTACTACAGCTGCAAACTTATACATTCTTTTCTCTTTTGAACCCACTTATTTTCTCTTTAATAAAATGTCAATTGGCCCACCCCCCAAAAAAACCCCACATAAATAATAATAACACAATATCCTATTAGAGATGGCCTCAGAGCCAAGCCTGTGTAAGCAGAAAGAGCAAAGCCACAACAAGAGTAATGTTCAGTCTGGCATTCCATTTAATGGAATGTGTAAAGAACACTTTAGCACCCCAACCCTCATTTTCAGTTTGTTCTTTCTTCCAGAATTCTGCTTTAGTTTGGGTATCAAGTGACCATTCTCCCCTAGGAGATCCAAAACTTTACTTAGCCCCGGGGCATCCTGAATCACAGTGGTTGATCTAGATCTGCTCCCTTACTCAGCCCTAGGGATCCTGATTGCAATCTGATTCTGGCCAATGAGATATGAGGAATGTTTTTAGTAAGAGACACAGAAAAACATATATTTTCCTCATCTTCTAGACTTGGATGTAATTGTAACAGCCATTTTGCAACCAAGAGGGACAAGTCAAAGATCAAGAACTGACATCCTGAAAATGGAGGAGGCTATCTGTATCCTTCATGATTAGGTGTGGAACTTATTTCCAAGCTTCCAGAATTCTAGGCACCTAAGACAATGAAATGTGTTTCTATTCTACTTTTAGTTGTGTTTCTGTTATTGCACCTAGGAATACTGTAATACAAACATCTGCAATAGAATATAAAGATATTTTATTCTCTGAATCTAAGAAGCGGCAGGGAAGAACTTGCTACTGAGCTGTATTCACAGATGTGAAGGCAGGAAGATGATGAGTGTTATCAAAAACTGCCTGGATTTTCTTTCTGAAGTATAAGATTTTTTTTAAAATAATTTTTATTTTATTTTATTCTACTTTACAATACTGTATTGGTTTTGTCATAATTTGACATGAATCAGCCACATGTGTACATGTGCTCCATGGAGATTAAACTAAGGTTTGGTAGTTTGTGTACTTGTGAGTTTGATGGGTTTTTTAAGGAAAACTGCTGAGAAAAATGAGAAATACTATCAAAAGGATTGGTAGAGAACCAAAGTTCCAGTTAGGAGCATGGTTTGTTGGTAACCCTACACACCATAGCAACAGCCTCTGTCAGTGACTATTCAGTAATTTGAGCAGAGGGGCTGAGAAGACAAAAGAAGACTGGCTTAGTCTGGAGAGTTTCCCCAGAAGAGTTGCTGAAAATGTAGGAGAACATGTTGACTTAATTCCTAGTGTCATTTTCACCCTAAAAGGAAGATAGGTTCACCCAACAAGGCTCCTCAGTCTAATTTGTTAAGTCTGACAATTCTTGAGCTAAAGACTGATAAACCTGAAAAAAGTCTCCAGAAGTCACCAAGTTATGTCTACGTTTATAAAGAATATTAAGAACTCTCCCAAATATAAAGCTCTGCACTCTTTTCTCTAAATGAAAACTTTGATATTGGAAAGAGAAGAGAATTTCTAAGGAAGAGAGATATCATGCATGCAAAGTTTTCTTTTTCAAAATAAATGAAAGTTAAACTTGTTTGAATAAGAAGGTAGATGTCATGATGACCACCCCACCTGATTAGCATTTACATTTCTCTTCCTTATCTTTATTGGTCCCCAGCTATCTCCTCTGAATACTAGTGCTCCAATGAACACAGCTTCAACTGAGACTAAACAATAAGCTTAAATTAATTTGCTTGGTCAGGCTAGCAGTACAATTTAAGATCATTTTTAACAAGATCAGTCTTTTAAATAGAATGGATGACTGTTTACCTGTTATAAATCAGGAACCATTACTGTTCACTGCTCATGTTATTTCATTGTTAAACATCATTTCTAACTTTGTAATAGTGGATCCCACAGGTAACTACTATTTACCATCTATGCTGACCTGGGATTATGACTTTCCATTTTCTTCATTCTTTAAAAGATAACTTCTTTTATAAAGCTAGTAAAGATGGGTGTTTTAATAAATATTTCAAGATAAAATATGGAGGAATTTAGCCTACCCTTGGCATAAAATTATTGGTAAGTGGAGTGGAGGACTTTTTTGTAAAGAGTAATCTGTTATTTTGTCAAAATTTATTTTTAAGAAGTTAATTAAAAAAATACTGAACTATTGCATTGTATTTACTTTATTTGCAGCAACTGGTTTCACTAAAAATTGAGGAAAAGATATCCAGAAATGAAGAGTCCATGTAGGTCTACTCTGGTTTAAATATTTTGATTATCTGTTTCAGATCAAGCTAAATTTTGGGTTTAGAAAATGTGGCCACAAAAATAATGAGTATATTATGGAGCCAATGATCTAGAGGAATGGCCAAGATGGAAAATGTGGGAATTTAACCTTCTTCCATAAAAACATAACAATAAAGTTTCCTTCTTTTTAATGTTTCTTAGGATCCCATTTACACACTGCTTACAAACACATCTACCTATATATTTTAATAACTCAAAGACCCAAGTTCCACACTGGGGTCAATGTCCCACTTCTGTTTTAGAAAAAAATATCCATCCAGTTTTTAAACTGAAGGACTCTATGAAGCTTAACATCAGTAGTTAATGGGCTCAGCAGCTCACAACCAAGTAGGCCTGTTTCTTGACCCTTCCTACCCATAAGAACTAAATCCTTAAAACCTGATTGAATGAAATCCTTACATTATACTTTTGTTCCCTTAGCACGAAACTTTGCTTACTTTTCAGAAAAACATCCTATTCATAAGCCTCACTCTCCCTAATTGAGGACAGGTTATTTGCATCTTGTTTGTAAATGTTAGTGTGCATAGACCTGCTTCTATTGCACATAGTCTGTGTTCATTCATTCATTTATTCACGTAAAAACTATTTATAGAGCTTCTACTCTTTGCTAAATACTGTTGGGGATGAGCAAAGAGGAGAAAAATGGAAATGGGCCAGACATCACAGAGCCTCTACTTCTCCATTGACCTTTCTTGAATGTCCCCTTCCCTGAAGTCTCTGACCCAACTTCCCTCAACTTCGTGGATCATAAAATGAACTTAATACTGACAGAACAGTTTCCTATCTTGCTGCATCCTCACTGATTTTGTCAGCCCACAGAATCATTTCCTTCATTGCCTCTGGCCCATACACAATTGTTTTCTTTTTCAAACTGACAAGGTTCAGTCAAACCTCTGCCTTATTCAAAACAAACTATTTGTAAGAAATCTCATGGTAAAATGCTTCTCATTTTTTGTACATATTTTGGCATTTAACAGAGAAGGTAAATAAAATAAAATAAGTAAATAAAATAAAACAAAACTTTGTTACTAGGTAGTAAAACTCTCCACAATTGAATATTTAAGTTGTTCATGGATCAGCAAACATCCCAGATTGTCTGTAATGAAAAAAAAAAAAAAAAAAAAGCACATTTCAATTAAAAAATCTTCCCCTTCATGAATGTTTAAACAAATTAACATAAACAAGAGTCAGTGATATGCGTATCAAAAATGATTTTTAAAGCTGAACTCAGCTAAAGTATGGGGAAACCAGTGTGCTGGTAGGTATTCTTTCTCAATTTTACACTAACAATTTCCTTAGTTCTTAGTTCCCCCTTTCAAGCAAGCACCTTGTCTTTTATCTTGGATGCTTTTAGAACTTTGGTCATTGCTAAGCTTTGCGGGTTTGCTAAAAACCAAGGATGATTTTGCATGACTTTTGCCAGATAAAACTAGGACATTCTGTTCCACTAATTAGTCTATGGCTCTTTAACTAGTCATTAGTCGTGTCCCATAGACATCTATTAAAAGTTTCAGTTGAAATGTGTATCCAGTGAGCTCAAGTCTACTAGCATCACTGTAGTGGTCCTCATTCTGTTATAGAGGAAAAACACTGTCAGTTCTTTATTCAGTTAAATCTGTGACTTTTAGCATTTTTGCCTAGGTATCTTCATTCTTAAATGGAGCACAATGACATCTAAATTCAATTGTCCTAAAATATGCTCATTTTTTTTCCCCTTACCAAGTAACATAGATTCTGTAGATATGGCTTAAAAGACTAAGAGATCACACATCAAAGTATGATGTATATGCAAGGTATAGGGTTTCTTTGGGCACTATACTAATAGAAGAAAACTATGTATTAGTTCCAGAGCATGCACATCCTCTAGGATCACAGAGACTATCCATTTGTATTTTCTTTAAATAATAAGAATAATCCTCCTATCCCCTGAGATTTGGGTGCTGGAGACAGCATCTTAGGATAGTGCAGTTCAGTTCAGTTCAGTCCAGTCACTCAGTGGTGTCT
>SJYC01130621.1:0-12361 GCA_006408675.1 Madoqua kirkii | reverse complement strand
GGGTTGTGAAGATCTTTTTTGTATAGTTCTTCTGTGTATTGTTGCCACCTCTTCTTAATATCTTCTGCTTCTGTTAGATCCAGACCATTTCTGTCCTTTGTTGAGCTCACTTTGTATCTCTAATTTTCTTGAAGAGATCTCTAGTTTTCCCATTCTGTTCTTTTTCTCTATTTCTTTGTATTGATTGCTAAAGAAGGCTTTCTGCAGACTGAGTCTCAATTAGCCTGGGACTTCCATATTTCAAGGGATCTTCTTTTGAGGAAATATGTACTGAGGTCACTGCTCTCTTATAAATCTCATTACATTTAGTTTAGATAAATAAAAAGAAAAAAAAGGAGGGAAAGGAAAGGGAAAAGAGAGATGGAAGGAGATAAAGTAGGAAAGAATATTAGAAAGAAAGGTAGAAAAATAGAATGGCCACACACACAAAAATAGTCCTTATCTCTGAGTCTTTGGGAGAAGTATATGAATGAACAGTTTACGCAACCACAGTTGCAGCCAAAATTATCCTACCTTATAAATAAACCAATTTTTGATACCCTCTAATTTTCTTCTCCTTTCCCCTTGCCTTGATTTCTTGTTTTTTTATGATTTTGTCTTGTCATTAATTAAAACTATTTCCCCTAATACCTCTTGTATACCTTTTTACTCAGTGAGGAAACACTTTTGCCTCATCTTGACATACCAAAGAGTCCTTTGAGTTGGCTAAGTCTGTCCCTAAAATAGACAAATGAGGAAATAAAAGTAGCTGGTAACTGGTAGGGTCAGAACTCTTTTTATCTTCTCCCCCCATATATATCACTGCCTCTACCCCACCTACCCTACTGGACTATCTCCCCATATTTAACTGTTTGTCATCTTCCATAAAATGTATGGAAAAGTCAACTCGTAGTGTATGTTCAGAAAGAAAAAAAATGGTGTTCAGGTAAAATGAGGATCAATCTTATGTTAAATTAAATCAGAGGGGAAAACTATTAAAATTTGGAGCAGAGGCAAAGAATAAAGACATGAACACTTCAAGCCTACAGAAAAAAAGCAAAAGACTTTTTTTCCTTAAAATTCTCACAAACTCAATGTCTTTAAGGTTAATTGACTACATAAACTTTTGTATTAAGACAAAAGTTTCTGGATGAAGTTGTCTTATCTCTAGAAAATTCATTTCTGCTTTGAAATCCTTTTTCTCCCTCCTCTCTCCCTCCACCTCTTTTTCTTCTTCTTTCCCCATATTGCACAAATTGCACAATTTCAGAGAGAAGAATCACTCTAACTACTTTGATTTCATTAAAATTATGACAATTGAGGACAAATTCTAATAATATTAAAGTTTAAAAGTTACAAAAATTGATTGCCTGTTTTACTCTTCATTTCTATTTGATTATCCCCTTCTTCCAGAGATACGTATTATAAATAAGTACAGATTTAATCTCCAGAATCAACCAACAAGGGGAAATGTGTGGTTTGTGTGAATGGAAGAAAAGATAGACATTAAAAAAAAAAATACCTCTTTCCTGAACAAACCTTTCATTTCCAAGCAGAAATAATTACAGTGATGGTCAGTGGGGATATTTGAGCAATTTACAGAGGTATAACAGTGGTTCCTATCAACACAGTTTTATATTCAGGGCAAAGCATAGAACTCTAGGTCCTGAAGCATTGCCTATAATCTTTATTTCATTTTTAGATGTTATGCTGTAATAAAATGTAAAAAGGGAATACATAAAAAGTTATAGAGGTGGGAAAAAACATAGTTTGAAGTTGTATGGCATTTCTTGACAGGGCATGTTCCTAAGGATATGCAGAGAATAACAAATGCCATTTGAAATAAGTACACTAGAGATCTGAAACTAGATTGAAAACCCAAGTCAATTTTCCTGAGTGTCATTTGATTAGCTTTCTTATATAGAATGGAGGTTTAAACAATGCTGGTATTCTGAGTACAGAGGTGCTTGGGAAAACAGTGAGAAATGGGTTCCTCCCACCAATTTCTTTCTGATGGTTTTCCAACATTATCTTTTCACATTCTTCCTGTGTTTTTGCAATAATCCATAAATGAAACAATGTCAGAGAAAATGTGATTGATTGTGGGGAAGCACACATGCCCATCCACGTGCAGTAAGTTATTTTTCTATTTCCTTTCCAATTTGTCCCAGACTTGCTTCAGGCAAATACCTGCAGCTCTATTGCAGGTTTTTGGTAGGAAGATAGAAACAAAGTTCTCAGGCTTGAGGGGTGATCTTTGCACAGGTAACAAACAACTCAATTGTGCCCGGTGGCTATTTTCACACAGAGAGGATTTTCTTTTATTTTAGCCAAGATATTTATTCTGTTTTCTTGAGACATTTTGGAAAGGAGGTCTAGACAATGTCTAACAATTAGGTTTGGTATATATTTCCTGTATCCTTTTCCAGCCCTTTCTGTTTTGTCTATATTGGACAGAATAGAAAATTTGCACATTATCATGACCATGCTAGCCTGTAACCCAGGTGTAAACTGTTGTTTTTGTTATTACTTTAGTAGGCTGTGCCTTCTATAATACACACACACACACACACACACACACACACACACACACACACACATGTATATATAAAGTATTATTCCCTTTACTCTGGTTTCCTCTCCAAGAACAATCTGCCTCTACTTACATTCAATATTTTGCCCTCTGAAGTTATCCATGTCTCCTTGTTTTGTAGCAATTACATTCTGTTCCTGCCTTCAAAAGCTCTTAGACCATTTGATTAATGTTCCTGTCCCTAGGAATTGTATTCTGAAAGGACTGTTCTTGAGTTCCTAAACTTGAAGTATGTGCAAGATGACAGTGTGTGTCCAAATCTCAGAGGCTGAGTTCTGACAGGCTAAGGATATACATTGTAAATCAAGTTTAACTATTTAATGACCAATAGTCTATTTGTTATTTCAGTCTTCTATAAGACATTTCAGCTGTTGACAGCTCTAGGCAAAAGATATTTCATGAGACAGACACTTTTTGAAGCATTTGATTTTTGCCCAATGAATGGCTGAACATGTTCCTCAGACTAAAGGACTTTAATCTTTATCTTAGAGTCACTGCCCCTTAATAAGCACCTAATAAAGGCTGAAAATGCATCGCATGTGTTTCAAACACCCAAGTTTTTCTTAGACTGTGTCAAATCTTAGACACTCCCTTGTCCTTCTTTCCCTCTTTTTATGGCAGATGCTCCTGAACTCTGACAAGCAATAGTATTCTTGATATTCTTGACCAAAATGCTGTCACCTCACTCACACTGAATGGACATTTCAAAAGGGTGTGGAATGACAGCACAGTTTATGGAAGGGAAATCGATGATATCATATTAACATGGATGTCTGTTTTAAAATGACTGAACTGTATACTCAAATGCAGTCTTTATGGGGAAAGGTGGATTTCTGAGTTTAAAGTGGTAAATTGAATTGAATAACAGAGTGTTTGGATTATCCTGGAGAAAAACCTCCAAAGTAAAATAATTTATTTGATGAATGTGGCTATGTGTCCTGAATTGATTCGAAAATAATCTTTCAGTTTTCCATTTTATTTTAATTATGTACAAAACTAAAATGCAATAAGAAGATCTGTATTCCTATACAATAAATTTGCCATGGATACTCTTCATAATTAACACAGCCTCCCTTATTTATGTGAACTGCGCCATGATTCCCAAACTCTGATAATACCAAAATCAATTGTCCATACAGCTTGTTTAAAGATGCCTAAGTTTATTGACATTTCCTTTAAATACAGTGTCTCCATTTCCCTGTTTTCTTTCTTATGACACCTGGATTTCATTTCATTGATGCAATTTCTATATTAATCTCTCTATTACCATGATCAGATTACAGTTATGACCCCGAAAGGGAAAAATAAATACATGCATGCACACATACACACAATTCTCCCAACATCCGCTGACAACATTTCAAGCACATATAATTTTTTATTGTAAATCAGTCTCAGGCTGGCCTTGCTAAGCTCCCTTTTAGCTGACACCTCCCAGTTTATTGTCCAATATAGATTATAAGGCCATGGGGAAGTGAATGTTGCTGAGTTGAAGAGGTTTCTGGAGTTTAGTTCAGCTATAGGTAAACCACTCATAGATTGTCTCAAGCCCATTCACAACCCCTCTTGCTTTTGTTGTCTTGTTTATAACAAAATTGCACCTCCTTCAGTTTCAACCTTGCAAGCAAAAAGGGCAAGAATTATTAGAATTTCTTCACTAATCATTCTATCTTTTAGCAACAGTTCTGAATTATTCTTCTGGAGTATAAATCCATGGGGCTGGCCCCTGACCCATTGCTAGAAAATATGTAATGAAAGCAGAATCAGGGATGGTGTTACACGGCAGCTTAGAAAAGAAAACGACACATCTAATAACCAACAGAAATGGCTAGTAATTAGCTGAAATGACAATAATTAACAGAAATGACAGGTCTAATAAATTTTCACTTAAGTGTTGTCATATGGCACTTTGGGTTTTTAGCTTTCCATTTTAAATATTAATCTCAATGGAGCTTACTTTAAATGAAAAGTCATATCAAGTATAGAGATAGAAATAATTCTGTACACATACTCCATAAAATTCTGTTTTATCAGTGTCACTTATAGTATGATCCTTAGAGACTGGATTAAGACTTCATGCTGTTCCCCTAAAAATATATATTATTTTACTGCATACCTCATTTATGTAGCTCAAAAATATTCAGCCACAGGGAAACATTCAGCCACAAGGATCATAGAGAAAGTGGTTGTTTTTAATTTTTTTTGATATCTTCAAAGATAATAAAGTATCACCCCTCCCTTCTTTCCCCCTCTTCAGCAATAGACAAAGAAGGTTAAATCTTATTAGCATGTCCTATATAGCTAGCTGTAACCTAAGTGACCTGTCATGGCACTAAATGCCTACTAGAACTTTCTCTGTACTTGCAAGATGGAAATTTTATGCATCAATGCTTTTATGCATGCATCTGATTTTGGAAGTTCACTGCTTTATGGATATGAACATTGTGATCATGTAAATTGATCTGCATAATGGGATTTTGTGTGTGTGTGTGTGCATATATCTATATGGATATGGATGTATGCAAGTGTATTCTAAAAGAAAATGTAATACATGAAATGTTAACTTTAATGATATGAAATGCATTAAATTCAAACTACCTTGCATGTGTATGCAGATGCATTATGTCTCTATCATTGTGCTCTGTGGGAATTTAAGGTAGAAAAAATAAATTTATCATATACTCTGATGTGCCATGCTAAATGAGAGCGCAACATGGCACTAGTCTAAGCAATAAATAAGGTCCAAGGAAACCAAGACTTATGAAGCTCTTAGGGAAAATCCTTAATAAAGCTACAATAGAAACGACATTTTATTCAGGGACACACAGCTAGCTCCTCCTTTCAGGTACCTTGACTGAGCTCCTTTTGTCTCTAAACTACCTCTTTTGTCTCTAAACTACCATCTACTGGATGGTAGATTTCTACATTTTAGAGTTCTGATAATCAAAAAAATTACAGTAAGTTCTCAGCTTTCTTCTCACCAAAATTCACCATTGAGTTGCATTACTTCTAGTTCTAATAAATTTAGTCAGGTAAACAAAATGAGTTAAAGGATTAATTCCTTAAAAACATCTTTCTCAGACAACTGAGTACCTTAACCCAGATAATAAGCAAATTATCTTTAATGAAATTTATTTTGGCAACTCTAATCCTTGAAATTAATTTCAGTTGCATTCCATATATATTTTGAACTTCCCTGGTGGCTCAGAGGTTAAAGCGTCTGCCTGGAATGCAGGAGACCCGGGTTTGATCTCCTGGAGAAGGAAATGGCAACCCACTCCAGTACTCTTGCCTGGAGAATCCCATGGAGGGAGAAGCCTGGTAGGCTAAAGTCCATGGGGTCGCAAAGAGTCTGACATGACTGAGCGACTTCACTTTCACTTTCCATATATTTATCATCATCAAAACTGTCTTGTGTGTTTTGTATGGCTTAAAGCAATTTGATTGTTCAGTCTTCAAAACTGAATTCAAAATTCCCACCTTTCTATTTGCCTTTAGCAATATGAAGTACATATCAATTCTTATTTAATAATGATGGAGGTGATATTGATAATCTGTAAATAGTTACCCTGTTAGTTCATCTGCACTACATGCTTACTCATCACATTAACAAAAAAGATAAGCATAGAATACAAGATAAAGTTCAAAAATTAAATAATAAATTAGCAGGCTTGAGCTTCTTTCCAGACCTACTAGTTATCCAGATAGCAACATAATTATAAAACCAGTAGTTCTGTGGGATTCACATTTAGAAAATCTAGTCATCTTTTGATCAATAATAAGTGTAAGTATTTAATCACTTTGTTCCTTTCCCAAATGTTCATCTCATATCAATTATTATTAACAAAGGATGACTAAGAATCGGTCTTTGTCCTCAGTTTTCATTTGTAACATATATGTATATAGCATCATCATCAATAAGAAAGAATAGCAGAAGGATAGAATAGCATAGTTGCTTTTAATTATAGCATCAGCCAAATAATTACATAGACAATATTTGAAACTACAAAATCTATTTAGAGTGGTGCTTGTGTATAGGGTTTGGCAATGTCTTCCCACCTTCAAAATTTAAGCCCACTTAGAACCTTAGAATGCAGTTGACCCTAAATGTAATGACTGATATCCTCATCAAAAGGCCATGTAAAGTCACATAGAAAAGAAAGCCATGTGAAAATGCACATAAAGATTGAAGTGATGTAGCTACAAGCTAAGGAGCACGAAGGATTGTCAAGAGACAATAGAAGTTAGAAAGTGACAGGGAAGAAATCTTCCCTAGAGGCTTTAGAGGAACAGGCCCTGTTCACAGCTTAATTTTGGAATTCTAGAATTCAAACGTGTGAGAGAATGAAGTTCTGTTGTTTATTAAATTACCCAGCCTGTGGTAATTAATTATAGCAACCCTAGGAAATTCATACAGTTCATGATTGCTTTTTCTTATGTCTGTTGCTCTTGATAAACATAGAGTATATATTCTTCCCCACCAAATATTTAGTTTAGCAATAGTGATGGACAGGGCTTCAGTTTAAGTCCAATAAGTGATCAACTCAGAAAACATATTTACTATAATATATGAGCGTGGGTGTTTATGTATGTGTGTGTTGTTGTTGTTGCTTAGTCATATCTGACTCTTTTGCAATCCCATGTCCTCTGTCAGTAGCATTTCTCAGGCAAGAATACTGAAGTGGATTGTCATTTCCTTCTCCAGGGGATCAAACCCAGAGATCAAACCTGCATCCCAACATTGGTGGGCAGATTCTTTACCACTGAACCCACATATGTGTGTGTGTGTGTGTGTGTGTATAATAAATTTATTTTAAAAACAATTTATTTTTTCATATTTAGACGTGCTTAGATGTCAATCATGTCTATTAGAGTCTTCCCTAATCTGCTTAAAGAATTCTTAACGAATCTGCCTGCTATACAAGAGACCCAGGGAATGCTGGTTCGATCCCTGGGTCAGGAAGATACTCTGGAGGAGGGCATGGCAACCCACTCCAGTATGTTGCCTGGAGAATCCCATGGACAGAGGAAACTGGTGAGCTACAGTCCCTAGGGTCACAAAGAGTCCAACACAACTGAAGCCACTGAGCACTCACACACACGTGTACATCTGTTAATCAGTAGAGAGTGGATTAAGTTGCCATAACAGATCTCAGTGTTTTGAAACAAAAATTGCTATTTTTGCTTATGAGACATCCATTCTGTAAGGATAGGAGACTCTTCTTTGCTTTTGAAACCCTGTTTTAGAGGGCAAGAGGTCTGAAGTTCTAGAGTATTGTACTTACACTTATAACCTGCTGGAAAGAACTGTACATGTTATTTACTCAACTCAGAGACCAAAAAAGAATGGTCCCACCATGATCTCAAAGGCAGAAAGAAAATAGAACTTGATAAAGAGTATGCATAATCATAGCATCATGTGTTGTTACTCTTTTATGCTTCATACTTTTATGCTGTAGGATAATGTGCTACTCAAATTTTGTTGGCTGATGCCCTGGTGGATTGTATTTGCTGAGCTAACTAATCAAGAAGCATACCTCCAGTCTCTGGATGAGATAGATTTCTATTTTGCATTTGGTCTTGGACTTTCCCAAGAAGCAGCTCAGAAGTAAAGAGTCCATCTATGATGATACAGATGCAGGAGATGTGCATTTGATCCCTGGGTCGGGAAGATCCTCTGGAGGAAGAAATGGCAATCCACTCCAGTGTTCTTGCACTGGATATGACTGAGCACAGAAGCTTGTGATTCTACCTTCCTTAAACCTGAATTATATTTGGTAATATAGCACCATTATGAGAAATATCAGCAGGAATTCAGAATATCATAAAGAATTGTGATATACAGTGTAATAAACTTGGTATTTTTCTCAGATATTTGCATTTATTACTGCACTTGGAATTTTGAAATTATTGCCACTTTTTTTAAAAAGATGAGCAAATTACATGAATTTTTAAAATCATGGAGATACATGAGGAAATTAAAAAATTTGAGTTCTTATAACTAAGAAAATGCAAAAAGGTGATTTGATGATCTTCTTTAATTTATGACTGGCTATGAACAGTAGTTTTCTGCAGATGTTGTCTAGCGGTTTTTAAAAAAATCCATTTTAGACTTGCAGATATCAAAAAATAAGCTTATGGTTACAGAAGGGAAACATGTAGGAGGAGCTAGGGATTAATGTATACATACTAGAGTATATAAGAGAGATAACAAATAGGGACTTACTTTATGGCATGAGAAACTCTACTCAATATTCTATAATAACCTATATGAGAAAAGAATCTGAAAAAGAATGAATATATGTATATGTATAACTGAATCATTTTGCTGTGCATCAGAAACTAACAGACCATTGAAAAGCAACTATATTCAAAAAAAATAAATAAATATATTCTGTATTACTTTCTTTTAAACTCTAACACAGCACGGAGAAATGTCTTCAAATGATACTTCCAAACTGACTCAAGGAGAGCCTCCCAGACCTCAGGTGAAAGTCCTAATGAAAAAGTTAACAACACTGTCACAGTTGAAGTACTTCACAGAATGAAGAAATCTCACCAATCTCTTGGCAGGAAGTCCACATCTCCACTTACTGACTCATGTACCAGAAGCTTCACTTGCTAATGTTCTTCCACTGAGCTATATCAGGATTTTATCTATCATCAAGTCACATTCTGTCACATGAACTGCTTTTGACATGAGTTTAAACTGGATAGGCACCTTTCCCTAAATTACGTCAAATTCTGTTTTTTATTTGGCCAAAGGATATTTCCCCATTAAGGAGATAGTTACTAAATAGAAGTTACATTTTTAAATTTAATATACAACACCTTTCAGAGGAAAAAGAATACTGTTAAATGGAGGCTTAAAGAATTTAAAGCAATAAAAGTATAATGTGAGAGTGATAGACCCTGAGATGTAGATACATTTTGTGTACATCATATCATGTGGCTATCATCTTGTGTATACCTAGGTAAGACACAGCCTTTCCTTCTGTTTACTTTGAGAAGCTCACATACTCATCTCAGAGTAAGATAAAGTTGAAAATGTCTTTTATAATTACTTTAATTGTTCAGTAATGAATAGTCATAACTGTGAGAAATGAAATTCACATTTTTGACAAAGCAAATTGTATATTAGCTCATTATGTTGTAGACTTAAGTTTATATACATATATATATATATGGCACACCACTCCAGTACTCTTGCCTGGAAAATCCCATGGACAGAGGAGCCTGGTGGGCTGCCATCTACGGGGTCACACAGAGTCGGACATGACTAAAGTGACTTAGCAGCAGCAGCAGCATATATATATGCACTGACTTTCTTTCCTTCCTTCTTCCTTCCACCTCCCTTCTTTCTTTCTTTTTTTTTTTTTAAATATGGGCCATGGAACTTCTAGTTTTGTTAAGAAAAAAGAACCAAAAAGCACAAAAAAGAAAAAAAAAAGAGACACAAAAACTGAATCTAGTAGGGCTCACCAAAATAATAGATTTTTAGACTTCTGTATATACTTCTATAAGAAAGATAAAAAAATCTGTGTTTCTAAGATATTGTGATATTTTTCTATTTGAGTAAAGAATAATATCATTTTAAATATAAAGTATGAAACATTGCTATTGTTTTTTCCCATCAAAATAACATAAGCATTTATGGCATTATCAGGGGAAAATGGAATATAACAGAATGGTGGGGCTGAGCATAGAGGTCAGGTCTCTGGGAACCACTCTTTTCTATATCATTTACTGCTGAAATGACCTTTGTCAAATCATTACAGTTCCCTAGGGCTCACTTTCTACCTCATTCAATGGCTAGATATAATGAAACTTCTATTAAAATAACTTAGCTAAATATCACTTATAGGATATTTTATCTTCTTCACTCATTCCTGTATCATGGAATAGGGACTAAGGGAAATACAGTAAATATGTCTAAAATTACATTTAGGAAATATATTAGAGCAAAACTTTCACTTGTCTGCATTATTTTGAATTCATCCATTTTGTTGCTTACATATATGAAATCTCTACAATCCTATATAATTCTAGACTCTTCATTTCATTTCAAGTGAGTAAAAATACTATTGTTCCTATTAGATTTTGTGATAAATGTGGTAAAATCACATTTTCTAAAGGTATAAACTTTCATAGGTATAAAAATTTCTAACATTGGAGCATAGCAGTCTAGTTCAAGGAGGAGAAATAGGAAGAAGAGAAGGAGGAAGGAAGCAGGGAAGAAAGAAATTGAGAAAGTAGCAAAATAAAAAGCGGCATGAGGTCCCCAAAACACCCAAAATCTAATGCAAAAGCCTAACAATAAAAAACATTGTTTTAAAAAAAAAAGTATCAAAGAAAATTCCATAAATTCTGCTTGTTCCATTTAACTTAAATTGTAAAAATTTTAGCTAGCTGTTTTTCCAACTCAAAGGAAATAAAAATTAGGAAATTCTAATAGTGTTTTCAGAGATACTGAATTAAGACATGACTAACTCTAACTCAGGAAAAAAGCATGTGTGGCTGGGTTGGAGGGGGAAGACTGACATCTGACATTTTTTTAAATGCAGTCAGAGAATATTGTGAATTTTAATAAACAGCAATTCTACTTTGTGCATTTATTTATTAATATCCAAAGCATACACAGGTCATTATGTGAAGGTACAAATAATGATGAGATGATATATTTATTCAAAGAAAGTTAATTGAAAGAAAAAAAATCCTAATACAAAACAGGTACAACAATTCATCTGGAAATACATTTGAGACTATCGATGTAATCAAAGTTGAGGTTCGTAATTCAAATACAGATTTTATGTTATATAGCACTTTAATAATTAAGGACAACAGTGGGCTTTGCTGGGTATAACAATAAGAAAGTCACTGACATATATGTATAGGTGCTGGAATTTCATTTGCCATAGAGACAAGGACCATGGAAATGTGCCACATATGCTCAATACTAGCAGAATAGGGACAAAGGCAATTGTGTTGTTTCTGGGGTCTCTGAGCAAGATTTCTTGGAGATGGTTGTTCACTCTTCTGGACAAATAAAAGATGGGGAAGTCAACGGATGCTGGTTTGGTGTAGCTTCTTATAAGCGGATGGGCTTCTCTCTAGGCATCAGTGACCAGAACCGTGGATTGTAGTGTTACTATGTATGAAGAATCTATTTGTAATGATACATGGAAGATAGGCACAGTATTGGACTGGTTACCTATGCACATACTAGAAGCCCAATTAATCAAATACAATTTTGAAAGCAAAACCTCTACAGTGAGTCAGTGTGTGTGTGGTGTGTGTGTGTGTGTGTGTGTGTGTGTGTGCTGTCTCTTATACACATCTAGATGTGTATAAGAGACAGCCTATGCACATACTAGAAGCCCAATTAATCAAATACAATTTTGAAAGCAAAACCTCTACAGTAGTGTCATTTACCCATCATATTGAATAGTATAAGAACAATAATCTTAGATTCATGGGCATGTGACAAGAACATTTTCAAAAAAGAAGAGGAAAGTTACATCTATTAAAAGGTTGATTTTATTTCAGATATCTAGTTACCTGGCACTATTAGAGGGACAAAACTTATTTGTTGATGTTCAGTTTCTCAGTTGTGTCCAACTCTTTGCCGTCCCATGGACTGTAGCATACCAGGCTTGTCGATCCTTCACCATCTCTTGGAGTTTGCTAAAATTCATGTCCATTGAGTCAGTGGTGCCATCCAATCATCTCATTTTCTGTTGTCCCCTTCTCCTCCTGCCTTCAATCTTGCCCAGAATCAGGGTCTTTTCT
>SJYC01130619.1:0-14305 GCA_006408675.1 Madoqua kirkii | reverse complement strand
ACCATAAAAAGAGAGAGATAGAATGGCAGTAGTAATCTTAATATCAGAAAAGTAGAAACCTTTAAACATAAAAAAAGAACAGCTTTTTAAAGGCAGAAGCCACAATTATCAATGAAGATATAACATTTATGAGTATCTATGCATCAACTAGGGCTTCCTAGATGGTTCAGTGTTAAAGATTCTGCCTGCCAATGTAGGAAACCCAACAGATGTGGGTTTGATCCTTGGGTCTGGAAGATCCCCTGTAGGAGAGCATGGTAACTCACTCCGGTATTCTTGCTTGGAGAATCCCATGGATAGAGGAAGCTACAGTTCATGGAGTCTCAAAGAGTCAGACATGACCAAGGCAACTTGTACATGCATATACCAATTAATACCACAAATATTTTTATAAATCAAGAGTACAGGAGAAATAAGGATACATAAATAGAAACTTCATTAATAAGATGGCTTTGTGCATCATTAAAGAACAAGTCAGAATCAATGGACAAAAAAAAATGAGTGAGAATATTAAAAATAAAATAAAATAAGCACTGAGAGAAATCTGATGTACATGTGTAGATCTTTACATCATAATTATAAAGAATACAGTTCTTTCTCAATCCCTATGACATTGTCACTAAAGCTGATTATAGTACAAGTTACAAAGAAAGCATCTGCAATTTTCATAAAGTGGAATATAAAAATCTCTCTAATATAAATGAAATAAAACTGTAAATTATCAACAACAGCAAAATAAAAACAAAGGCCCTCCACATGGAAAACAAAAAGTTGCCTGTTAACCAACTCCTTAATAAACCTGGGATGTAAACTGAAGTTGTGAACATTTATGAAAAGAATAATATTAAAAATAAAATAAAATAAGCACTGAGAGAAATCTGATGTACATGTGTAGATCTTTACATCATAATTATAAAGAATACAGTTCTTTCTCAATCCCTATGACATTGTCACTAAAGCTGATTATAGTACAAGTTACAAAGAAAGCATCTGCAATTTTCATAAAGTGGAATATAAAAATCTCTCTAATATAAATGAAATAAAACTGTAAATTATCAACAACAGCAAAATAAAAACAAAGGCCCTCCACATGGAAAACAAAAAGTTGCCTGTTAACCAACTCCTTAATAAACCTGGGATGTAAACTGAAGTTGTGAACATTTATGAAAAGAATAACACTGAAAACACTATAGAGCACAGAATATGGGATGCATTTAGAGCAGTGATCTGAGGAAAACTCATAACATTACATTCGTTTAACAGTAAAAATGAAAGGTACTGAAAGACATAATTCCCAGCTTGATTTACTAGAAAAAGAACAATGCAAACAGAAAGAAAACAGAAGATAAAGAGAATAAAATTTAAAAAAAGAAATTATTAAAGGTAATAGAAAAATAGATACAACAAATAAATCAGAATTCTATCATAAAAATTTTGAAAAATTCAACAACATATGCAAACTACTAGCTTACTTAAGCAAAAAATAAGGGAGAAAAAATTATGCAAGATAAAATGTGAGAAATGGGAAATGACTGTGAAATAAAATTCATATTTTATAGCAAGACAATAAAATTTAAACAGAAAATGTTTTTTACCCTTTGGTCTTCTCTCTTATGTGCACTGCACATTGTATATTTACTTTATGTTTCAACTAAACCTTCCTCATCCACAGAAATGCCTACTTAACCATAAATAACAATATTCTCCTAGAATCAATAAGATAATTCTTTAAATATAACTTTCCTTCTTGATCTCATAAGAAGTCATGTGGCACTTAGATTTGGTTTATGTAAGCTGTCAATAAACATCATTTGATGTACAGCCTTCTGTCTCAAAAATAAAATTACATTACTGTGCCTTGACTTTGAAGGGAACAAAACAGCTCTCAGAGCTTTCTGAGATGCCAATTCTGGATTATAATCCTCAAACTTGGCTGAAATAAAAATTTCCATTTCTTTCTCAAATGAACTTGTTGCAGGAAGGAGGACCCCTTCCAGGGCCCGAAACTGAGTTAGACACATATAACACTCGGAAATGAATTATCCAAGAGGACACATGTGCTGAAAAAGCAAGAGATTTTATTGGGAAAGGGTACCCGGGTGGAGAGCAGTAGGGTAAGGGAACCCAGGAGAACTGCTCTGCAGTGTGGCTTGCAGTTTTGGGTTTTATGGTGGTGGAATTAGTTTCCAGGTGGTCTTTGCCCAATCGTTCTAATTCAGAGTCTTTCCTGGTGGTGCACACATCATCCAGCCAAGATGCATTTTAGTGAAAGGGATTCTGGGAAGTGGACGGATACCCAGTGTCTCCTTTCGACCTTTCCCAAACTCTTCCGGTTGGTGTTGGCTTATTAGTTCTGTATTCCTTATCAAGATCTCCTGTCATAAAACAACTCAAGGGAATGGATACTATGGTGCCTGGTCAGCGTGGGCGGTTTCAATCAGTGTGCTTCCCCTAACACACTGATTACTTTTCATCAACATAACAATTGAATCAAACAGAATGTTTAAAATCACAAGGACTGTATTGTAGACTTTTATGTAAGCAAATTTGAAAGCATTGATGAAATGATGTTCAGATAAAACAAACATGACACATGAAGGATCTGAGAGCATTATGATAAGGACAGATTTTACTAAGTAAAACACAAATACATCAGAAAGTAAGGCTAAGGCATGGTGTTGTCTTCTAAAATCTTTTTTTCTTAAATACAAATATGTAAATGTATTTTTGGCAGAAAGTAATCAGTCACTCACACCTATTACCCCTCTTCCCTCCTGCACTGCCAACCAATCAGTTTAATCAGGATCAACTTATAATCCAGTCTGGGTTCTGAATATCTATTTGACCTTCTTCATCGGCAATGTATCCCGACATTCCCCTTTCCCCTTTTCTATTACAAGATAGATGAAAGTACACACAGGCTGTTGTGATGAAGACCTATTGAAGAATGAGATGGATTCACCTTGCAAATATTCAAAGCATTAATGACCACTTATGTGAAATTCCCCAAAGGCTGTTCATTAAGCCCCAATCAGGCATCCTGCTGTGGCTCCTCTAAAAGAAATGACAGGCCACTGTGTCCTAGAAATGGAACTCCCACTGGGAGGGAAGGACATTCAAACTGACTCTGTGCCCTCAGGGTAGGTGTCCCATGAAAGGCTTCATGAGGGGGCTTGACTTTCACATTTGAATAGTATGAATATATTTGCCTTTCATTTCCATGTTAGTCAGCTTACAGCAGACTAATTACCACTTTATAAAGCCACTGAATAATACTGAAGGTCATTAATATTTGATAAAAAGCTATTGACCAAAATGAAGTGAATCCTTGAATATAACCAATAATTATTAAACCATTACTAATATTTACTGAGCAGTTATTGTGTGCCAGACCCTCTAAATGCTTTATTTCTATTATTTCATTCAATTTTCACATGGTTTTATGGTGAAACTGAAACATAATTTGTATTTGTCCATGTTTTTAAGTAGATGACAGATTTCAAAACCACTCTAAATTTATCTGTATCTCAAGCTACCATCTTGATGATTATTTTTTCTGACATTTTATATTATTATTTCCAGGGATTCATAAAATTTGTAAGTAGATTGCAGAATATTATGATTACTTTGGGCACACTTTATAGGTCATGGGGCCACTGATACCTATTTCCAAAAGGACCAATATTTGGCAAAGTGCAGTCACATTCTGTATTAAAAAAGAGACATTACTTTGCCAACAAAGGTCCATCTTGTCAAGGCTTATGGTTTTTCCAGTAATCCTGTATGGATGTCAGAGTTGGACTATAAAGAAAGCTGAGGCCAAAGAACAGATGCTTTTGAACTGTGGTGTTGGAGAAGACTCTTGAGAGTCCCTTGGACTGCAAGGAGACCCAACCAGTCCATCCTAGAGGAGATCAGTCCTGAGTGTTCATTGGAAGTACTGATGTTGAAGCTGAAACTCCAGTACTTTGGCCACCTGAGTCGAAGAAATGACTCACTGGAAAATACCCTGATGCTGGAAAAGATTGAAGGCAGGACAAGGGGACAACAGAGGATGAAATGGTTGGATGGCATCACTGACTTGATGGATATGGGTTTGGGTAAACTCCAGGAGTTGGTGATGGCCAGGGAGGCCTGGTGTGCTGTGATCCATATGGTCATGAAGAGTCAGACATGACTGAGCAACTGAACTGAGCTGAACTGAACCATGTTCCACAGACTTATAATGACTTTTTCCCCTTTTATTCTGATACTAAAAGTATCATGCTTTTAAGAGATAAATATTCACTGGATAAGAAGGTAAAGTGATCAGGTTTAATTCTAAGAATAACAGGAGAATCAAAGTCCTTAACCACAGAGGCATTCATTTTTGATTCAGAATAAAAGATGAGAGTTAGGGGATTGTTTATTTTTTCTATGAAACATCAGAAAGACATAGGTGTTTAAATATTTAACCAAATTTAACATTGAAAAAAAAATTTGTTATTGCTCTTACATGATTTTATCTCCCACACAATTTAATACATTCCATCTTATATTAATGAAATCCACAACAGAGAAAAGCCTTATATTTGATTGGTATTTTTTGTACTTTTACACAGTATTCAATAAATTTTTACTTTGAACCTTATGCATACCTAATGATAAGAGAGGGTCTCTGCTTAAGGTCTAGAAGAAGGAGAAAAAATAATTCACATCAACCTTAGGTGGGAGTAGGACAGATTTTACCTTAACATTCTGTTTTGGAAAGCTCTAGTAGGAAATGGTAACCCACTCCAGTATTCTTGCCTGGAGAATCACATGGACGGAGAAGCTGGTAGACTACAGTCCATGGGGTCGCAAAGAGTCGGACACGACTGAGCGACTTCACTTCACTTCACTTCACTTCAATATGATTATTGAGAAGGCAATGGCACCCCACTCCAGCACTCTTGCTTGGAAAATCCCATGGATGGAGGAGCCTGATGGGCCACAGTCCATGGGGTCGCTAAGAGTCAGACGCAACTAAGCGACTTCACTTTTCACTTTCATGCATTGGAGGAGGAAATGGCAACCCACTCCAGTGTTCTTGCCTGGAGAATCCCAAGGATGAGGGAGCCTCCTAGGCTGCCATCTATGGGGTCGCACAGTGTTGGACATGACCAAAGCGACTTAGTAGCAGCAGCAGCTATAAGATTATTAGACACATATAGACATAACCTAGACAGTGTATTAAAAATCAAAGACATCACATAGCCAACAAAGGCCCATACAGTCAAAGCTCTGGTCTTTCCAGTAGTCATATATGGATGTGAGTTGGACCATAAAGAAAATGAGCACCGAAGGATTTATGCTGTCGAACTGTGGTGGTGGAGAAGACTCTTGAAGGTCCATTGGACAGCAAGGACATCAAATCAGTCAGTCCTAAAGGAAATCAACCCTGAATATTCATTGGAAGCACTAATGTGAAGCTGAAGCTCCAATACTTTGGTCACTTGGTGGGAAGAGCTGACTCATTGGAAAAGACCCTAATACTGAGGAAGACCAAAGTCAGGAGGAAAAGGGAACAACAAAGGATAAGATGGTTGGATGGCATCACTGATTCAGTGGACATGGGCTTGAGCAAAGTCTGGGAGATAGTGGAGGACAAAGGAACCTGGTGTGTTGCAGGCCATACTGTCACTAAGAGTCAGACATGACTTAGTGATTGAACAGCAGCAAAAACAAAAATATGGTTATAGTGTTTAGAAGTGTTCTAATGTGACCAAGCCTTTGTGAATATTGACTAGAAATAATGGGGAGGGTATGAATGTCCTTGAAGGAAAACATTTTGATATTTCAATGGCATCTCTGGTTGAAACCATAGTAGTTTGGCAATATAATGAGATAGAAAGAATGTATGTTTTCATTTGTCTCTTCTCATAGTACCCATGACTTGAGCAAGTTACTGAAGAATCTTTATGAGGCTGTTACTTCCTCTCTATAAATAGAATAATGATGCCCACATTACCTGCATTGTGCTTTAGGAATCAAATGAGCTAATGTCTATAATGTATTTAGCACAATGCTTGCTGTAAGTGTGCATTCAAGTAAGTATGTACTTAAAAATCAATAGTAAGATGATACTGCATTGTTCTAAAAGACTTGTGAAGTTTGAGGGAACCTCAGAAAAGATAGCCTCTGGGACATTAGCATTGCAGTGAACATTTACCACAGACTGAATGTTGGTGACTTTTGGGGCCTTGCTATATTAAGCCATTCCATACATTCTACTGTGAGGATTTATTTACTGGTAGCAGCAAAGACAAGACATGTGTAACAGTGCTTGTTGTACACAGAGGGATCTCACTCTAAGCATGTAACAACTGTCTCCCTTAGTCTTGCTGTTTTCTGTCCATTAGTGTCTACAGTTATAGTTTTAGAAAATAGCAAAATAGACCTCATTTTAAAATAATTTCTATAATTTCATAGCTAGTAGAGAGAAGTTTTAAATTTCTCTTTCCACACAGAATTAAAAAGGAAGGAGAAATTTAGGTGGTTGTTCAAATCACCCACAGGTGCTATATGTGTATATTTCTGTGTTTTTTTGTGAATGTGTTTGTTGGAGTTGAAATGAACACATAGGTAAAATATGCAGCAAAAAAGGGATTTCATGGCAGCACAAAACTCAATAGAATCTTGATGATACTGAATGAGATTTTCTCTGGTACCTGTCTAACTAATGAGTTCTGACACCCTTTATTGGAGCTATATTATAGCATGTATAGCTTCAACAGGGCTACAAACCCTTAACATCCTGGGATCAAGGGTGATCTAAGAGCATCTTCTTTCAGTGAAGATATTTTTTAGAAGAAATTTGTTTTGAAGAAATCATTTCAGCCTAGCATCTGCTCTTCATTCTATATCATTTTGGTTTAATAAAAAAAAAAAAGTTTCCCTGAGCAAAAAGTGACTATGGAGTTTATTTTCATTTAAAGCAACCATAAGGAATGTTAGTTCACACATTCCTGATCTAAGACTCAATTCTCCTGTACTCTTTAACATACTGGAGTGGATAAGAGGCACACATATCTTCAAGGTCATTTTGACCTTGCCCAGTGATTCCAAAACTTTACTGTGCATAAGAATTAATAATGAAACTTGCTATGATTCAGTTCTGATTTAGCAGAGATGGGGTGATACCTGAGATTTTACATTTTTAACAATCTCCCAGATGATACTGATGCTATTGGTCCTAGGACTACACAACAAGACTTTATAACAAGGATTGATAAGCATTTTCTCTGGAAAAAAAAAAGACAATAAATAGGTTTTGTCATAACTATGCAACTCTACTATTGTAGCACAAAGGCATCCATAAATAACACATGAATCGAATGAGTATGGCTGAATTCGAATAAAACTTAGGCAACTATATATAAACTTGATGCAGTTGTCATATATCTGGAAAACATTGAGGTGGGGGATTTTTTTACTTTGTAATTTAAAAAAATGTGAAAACCGCTTTTAGTTTGTGCCCATAAAAAAGTCAGTGTGTCAGATGTGTCTTGAGGGCTGAAGTTGCTACTACCTGACTGAAAGCAGTCTTGCCTTATAGTTCAGTTCAGTTCAGTCACTCACTCATGTCCAACTCTTTGCAACCCCATGGACTGCAGCACGCCAGGCTTCCCTATCCATCACCAACTCCTGGAGCTAACTTAAACTCATGTCCATCGAGTCAGGGATGCCATCCAAACATCTCATCCTCTGCCATCCCCTTCTCCTGCCGCCTTCAATCTTTCCTGGCATCAGGGTCTTTGCTGATTAGTCAGTCATCAAGTGGCCAAAAGTGTTGGAGTTTCACTTTCAGCATCAGTTTTTCCAATGAATATTTGACTGATCTCCTTTAGGATGGACTGGCTGGATCTCCTTGCTGTCCAAGGAACTGTCAATAATCTTCTCCAACATCACAGTTCAAAAGCATCAGTTCTATAGCACTCAGCTTTCTTTATAGTCCAACTTTCACATCCATACATAACAACTAGAAAAACCATAGCTTTGACTAGATAGACCTTTTTTGGCAAAGTGATGGCTCTGCTTTTTAATATGCTGTCTACGTTGGTCATAACTTTCTTTTCAAGGAGCAAACGTCTTTTAATTTCATGAGTGCAGTGACCATCTGCAGTGATTTTGGAGTCCCCCAAAATAAAGTCTGTCACTTTTTCTGTTGTTTCCCCATCTATTTGCCATGAAGTGATGGGACCAGATACCATAAACTTAGCTTTCTGAATCTTGAGTTTTAAGCCAGCTTTTCCATTCTCCACTTTCACTTTTATCAAGATGCTCTTTAGTTCTTCGCTTTCTGCCATAAGGGGGGGGGGTGCCATCTGTATATCTGAAGTTATTGATATTTCTCCCAGCAATCTGATTCAAGCTTGTGTTTCATCCAGTCAGGTATTTCTCATGATGTGCTCTGCATAGCAGTTAAATAAGTGGGGTGACAATATACAGCCTTGATGTACTCCTTTCCTGATTTGGAACTTGCCTGTTGCTCCATGTACAGTTCTAACCATTGCTTCTTGACCTGCATACAGATTTCTCAGGAGGCAGGTCAGGCGGTCTGGTATTCCCATCTCTTTAAGAATTTTCCAGTTTGTTGTGATCCACACAGTCAAAGGTTTTGGCATAGTCAATAAAGAAGTAGATATTTTTCTGGAACACTCTTGCTCTTTTGATTATTCAATGGGTGTTGACAACTTGATCTCTGGTTCCTCTTCCTTTTCTAAATCCAGCTTGAACATCTGAAATTTCATGGTTCATGTACTGTTGAAGCCTCACTTGAAGAATTTTGAGCATTTCTTTACTAACATGTAAAATGAGGACAATTGTATGGTAGTTTGAGCATTCTTTGGCATTGCCTTTCTTTGGGATTGGAATGAAAACTGGCCTTTTGCAGTCCTGTGGTCACTGCTGAGTTTTTCAGATTTGCTGGCATATTAAGTGAAGCACTTTCACAGCATCTTCTTTTAGGATTTGAAATAGCTCAACCTGAACTCCATAATCTCCACTAGCTTTGTCCCTAGTGATGCTTTGTAAAGCCCACTTGACTTCACATTCCAGGATGTCTGGCTCTAGGTGAGTGAATAAACACACTATTGTGATTATCTGGGTCATGAACATTTTTTTGGTGTAGTTCTTCTGTGTATTCTTGCCACCTCTTAATATCTTCTGCTTCTGTTAGGTTTATACCATTTCTCTCTTTTATTGTGCCCATCTTTAAGGAAAGCTGAGTGCCGAAGAATTGTCACTTTTGAATTGTGGTGTTGAAAAAGACTCATGAAAGTCCCTTGGACTGCAAGGAGCTGCAACCAGTTCATCCTAAAGGAGGTCAGTTCTGAATGTTCATTGGAAGGACTGATGTTGAAGCTGAAACTCCAATACTTTGCCCACCTGATGAGAAGATCTGACTTATTTCAAAAGACCCTGATGCTGGGAAAGATTGAAGGTAGGAGGAAAAGGGGATGACAGAGGTTGAGATAGTTGGATGGCATTACCAACTCAATGGACATGAGTTTGGGTAAACTCCAGGAAATAGTGATACACTAGGAGGCCTAGTGTGCTGTGGTTCATGGGATTGCAAAGAGTCAGACATAAGTGAGTGATTGAACTGAACTGAAGTTGCATGAAATGTTCTATTGGTATCTCTAATTTTCTTGAAGAGATCTCTAGACTTTTCTGTTGTTTTCCTCTATCTCTTTGCATTGATCACTGAGGAAGACTTTGTCATCTCTCTTGAGTGTTCTTTGAAATCTGCCTTCAAATGGGTAAATCTTTCCTTTTCTCCTTTTTCCTTTTCTTGTCCTATTACTAAGACTTAATACTTTGTCTGTTACTATGGGACAGGCTTTGTCTCTATTGCCTGGCTTAGAAAGTAAAACATTCTTAGGGTTATCTGTGCTTTTCCTGCAAGTGAAAGAAAGAAAGTGAAAGTGAAGTCGCTCAGTCGTGTCCGACTCTTTTCAACCCCGTGGGCTGTAGCCTACCAGGCTTCTCTGTCCATGGGATTCTCTAGGCAAGAATACTGGAGTGGGTTACCATTTCCTTCTCCAGCAAGAGACTCATTTAATTTACAACACTTGACTTTCATCTACTACTCTAAATCTGGATATACCTTGTCCTATTTCAGAGGCAGAGTAGAAGGGGGTGCTCTTTATTTTAAAAATTTCGGTTTATTAGGTGTTTAGTTAGTGGCATCAAAATCGGGATCTATTTTGTCATCTATTTTTGGAGAATGTCATATTTTTTGTTAACTGTTGAGTGATATCCCAGCCTGAAATTATTAAAACTTTCACTAATTAAGCAATCAGTTTCAATGGTAAAATTATTTTTTCCTCACCTAGTGCTAATGGACTCAGAAAGAATCCACAAAACAAACTTATTTAGGGAAAGTACTTCTCCAACTTTTTTAGTTATTTTTCCATATCAGCACAGAGAAAATGATGTGTTTGCCCACGGCTCTGGGATCTAGACTTAACTGGCCTATAGCAAGTGTGAAATTCCTTTGAAGTCTCCCGTTTTATCTTATAAATGCATGCATATCTTGCATTTTATTTCATAATATACTGGTGTTTGTTGTAATATAAAAATGTTTAAAGTTACTTCTGAATTCACTTTCTTAAATTTTTTTATGATAAAAGTTGAGAGCCCCAGGAAGTTGGCCAATGTTTATTGTAATGATTCACATATTCTTTCTGATACACCTGAGTGCATATACAAGCCTGCAAATTTTTTAACTTAGCAGGGGTTAACTGTTGTCCCTGGAAGGAAGCCAGACCCTATATGCCTAACCCTTCCAGCTCCCCCTCCCCCTGACCATTAAGCCCTCCACCATACAATGTAAGGGCTTGCGTATCACATAATTCATCAAAGATTTTCTAATTAGTTAACACACTGTAAAGTTGCCTTGGCATGATTGTCACTTGAACTTCACTTCTTTGTTTATAGGATTATTAATGACCTTCAGATAGAGTTAGCAATGGGGTAACTTTAATGTATTTAATAATCTTATATGTATATGCAATGTATTGGAATGACCTGATTGTGTTAATAACCCCAACTGTGTACATTGTGTTTCCACATGACTTCAGTTTCTCTCATATTTTATTTTGTTGAAAATAAGGGCTTACATTTCCACAGATTGTTTTCAATACCTAATCAAGGCATTTTATCAACTAGATATGATTGAAAATCTGATGATGTTTTATTGTTTCTGGTTTGATGATGTTTTAACATTTGTCTCTCCTTATCTTCTTCATGGGAGTCATCCTATCAAACTTGTGAAGTTCTCTAAATGTGAAAATTAAGAACAAACCCACCAATAAGAATGCTAGCCTGACTTTTAACTTACTTTTTTTTTTTCAAGTGATGTGATATTGGAGAAAGCAGAAAAAGTTACTTTAGCCATGTAATTATTGAAAGCAATCATGACAAATGTTTTTAGTATTCTTAATTTGCATTAAGATACATATCTTTACTATCTGACCCTAACAGATCTCAAAGAATATTTTTGAATGACTGTTGGAAACCACAAGGGAACATGAAGAGGAGCAGAAAATGGCATTCATTACTAATGATAATGGTCTCTCACAGTGTCTTCCAGGAAGTAGTAACCAGATTGTTGAGAGAGAAGTAATAATCACCCTCCCTTCTTCTATGACCAATACTAATGTGTTTTTAGATCCAAATCGAATTTTTGGGGAAACAAATGTACATTTTTGAAAAGGCTGGTCTCACTTGAGTCAAGAGAATGAGTAGCATTTTTAAATTTTCACATCAAATTGTTCAGTTTTATAGTTAATACCTTCTTAATTTTTGCACCTTAGGTAGCTCACTGTTCTCATCTTAATTCCAGTTCTGATTTCAAGATACTTGCCAACTACAATAGATATCTCTGTACAAGGAAGGAAACAGACTAGGAGAGAGCTGAAGATGGTACCTAGGAAGATCCTGAACTCACCTCTTTCCACAGAAACAACAAATCTACAGCTGCATATGTAATAATTCCCTCTGAAAGGGACCTGAAATCTAGATGAGAAGGTCTCCACAACAGAAGTTAAAAGGGGCAGGAAAGGCAGAGATATGGTTTTACCAAAGATAAACACCCCAGCTATGGAAAATGAAAGTGAAAGTCACTCAATTGTGTCTGACTCTGCAAATCCATGGACTATACCATCCATGGAATTCTCCAGGCCAGAATACTGGAGTAGGTAGCCCATTCCCTTCTCCAGGGGATCTTCCCAACCTGGGAATCAAACCCAGGTCTCTCAAATTGCAAGCAGATTCTTTACCAGCTGAGCAACAAGGGAAGCCCAAGAATACTGGAGTGGGTAGTTTATCCCTTCTCCAGCAGATCTTTCCAACTCAGTAATGAATCATAGTGTTGTCTCACAATCAAGAAGGATCACAAAGATACAGACAGACCTTCTCTCAGGAGAAGGGGATTTGAGCTCCACGTTGAAAGTGAAGTGAAAGTGAAAGTCCTCAGTCGTTTCCAACTCTTTGAGACCCAGTGGACTATACAGTCCATGGAATTCTCTAGGCCAGAATACTGATGTGGGTAGCTTTTCTCTTCTCCAGAGGATATTCCCAACCCAGAGATTGAACCCATGTTCCACATTGCAAGCAGATTCTTTACCAGCTGAGCCTTCACACATCCAAAACTGTGGATCCTGCATGAGAGATGAACCCTCCAAACAACTGTTTTTGAAAACCAATGAAGAATACATTCAGGAAAGCTATAGAACTGCAGAAGATGAAACACATGCTCTTAAAGGATTCACACACAGATATCACACGACCTGAAAACCAGCACAAAAATACAATATTGAATAACTCACAAAACATAGTGAAAGGGATCAATTTACTAATCTTGAAGCTTCTACTAGAAAGTCAAGAATCAGTTGGGATGCTCCCTAGCATCTGAGACCTGGTGGGAACCATTTTATAATTCTCTCTCTAACCTGTTAGGGCCAGTGGGCTAGCTCTAGTGAGAGTACTGTTTACCCATGCACCTTGACAGAGTCTCCTGGTTGGCCGGACAGTCTGTCCCACAGCAGATGTGGCTGATTATATGGCTAGACTAGAGGCAAGCCTGATCCACCAGTGCACTGCAGTAGTCATCATATAGGCCGATCTCATCCTCCACTATATCACAACAACAGCTGCAGCTCCACCACAAAGGGAAGGCACATGGAGCCCACATAG
Source organism: Madoqua kirkii (assembly GCA_006408675.1). Lineage (NCBI taxonomy): Eukaryota > Metazoa > Chordata > Mammalia > Artiodactyla > Bovidae > Madoqua > Madoqua kirkii. Next base: position 1,084 of record SJYC01130619.1, on the reverse strand, counting down.
TAATGGAGCCCACATAGGTAACACCTCTTGAGTGCCTGGCTCTAGTAGTTAGGCTGGATTGTACATATTAGGTAAATCAGCTACCTTTCCCAATCTATATAAGGCCATTCTACATGATTGAGAAAGGTAGCTGATTTACCTAATATGTATAATATGTAGAAACAAATACAGAGATTTGGGTAAAATGAAAATATAGAGGAATATGTTGCAACTTAAAGAATAAGGCAAAATTTCAGAAAAAGAACAAAATGAAGTGGAGATGAGCAATCTACAAAATAAAGAATTAAAATGAATTACCATAAAGTGGTTCAAGAGAAAAACAGATAAACACAGGGAGAAATTCAACAAAGAAGTACCAAGTAAAACTACAACTGCACTGAAAAATACATTAGAAAGTTTAAATAGTAGAATAAATGAGTTAGAAAAATAAATCAGTAAGTTGGAAGATAAAGCAATAGGGCTAACCCAGGCAGAGCAGCAAAATGAAAAAAAGAACTTACAAAATAAAGATACCTTTCCTTGGACATTTGAGAAAATAGCAAATGGAATAACATTTATATTACTGGGTTGCAGAAAAAGAAGAGAGAGAGAGAAAGGGCCAGGAAAATTATTTGAAGGAATAGTGGCTGAAAACTTCTGGAACCTAGAATCAGAAAGCCCAGGTCCAGGGAGCCCAGAGAGTTTAAAATAAGATGAAACCAAAGGGACATTCAACAAGAAATATTATAATTAAAGTAGTAAAAGTTAAGAATAAAAATAAAATTGTAAGAGAAGCAAGAAAAGAAATGACTTATTGCATACAAACAGTTTTTCAACAGAAACTTTAAAGATCAGAGAGAGTGGCATGGCTTCCAGTCATAAATTTTTTACCCTGAAATTCTATCATTCATAATTGGAGGAGAGATTAAGAGTTTCCCAGATAAGCAAAAGCAGTTCATCATCAATAAACTGGTCTTACAAGAAAAATTAAAAAGATTTCTTTAAGCTGAATGTATATAAAATTGATCAATAATAATAAAACATACAAAAGTAAAATTCTTACTGGAAAATGTAACTATATTAAAAAGTTAGTAGATGAATCACT
>SJYC01130614.1:0-10266 GCA_006408675.1 Madoqua kirkii | reverse complement strand
ATGTATAACTGAGTCACTTTGCTGTATACCAGTAGTTAATACAATATTGTGTTTCAACTATACTTCAATAAGAAATATATTTAAAAACTTGATGTTTAAAAAAACTGAGGCACATAAGATTATATGATGCAAGAAATAAAGTATAAATTCAATGTTTTCACTTAAATAAAATTCTGTGTATTACCTACAGACAGTGAGTGTTCTGTGCCCTTGGTTCCCTTGAGCCTTTGTTCCCTATCCATGGATTCAACCAACCTTGGATATTATAGAACAGTAGATTTTACTATTGAAAGAAAAATCTGACTATAATTGGGCCTGAGAAATTCAAACCTGTGTTGTTCAAGTGTCATCTGTAGTTTGGAAATGTAATGAAAAGTCTTTGAGAAAGAAAAAGGAGAATAAAAACAGGCGAGAACTAAAGTATTTCATTCCAGAGTAAAGTTAAGTAGGACTGTGTTGTTACATAAAGATTATTAAAATGTAGTGATTGTTTCCTAATATATGTTAGAGTGTTGTGTATAGATTGCAATCAATCACTAATGCCATGGATTATATCATTCTTATTTAAGATTTGAAAAAAAATCTAGATATATGAGATATATTGAGAAAACACTGAGCTACATTATCACATTTTTCAGTGTGTAATGAGTAAAACCAACAAGCAGAATCCAGTAGCCAATAGTATATGTACATCCATAGATAACATACAGCAGCCAAGTTCTTTTTCTTATACTGAATGAATTTTGTCTAGTTTAGAGGTCAGTAGGACAAAATACTTTAAATTTTCTTTGGAACTAGGCATTTCCTAAAATATGTACAAGTAATTTAATTATTAAATTTTCTAGGATAATGCGCACCATTATACTAAGATCCTAGGAAATGTGCAATATTGGTGGTAAAACATGCCAAAAGTAAATAGTCATAATTAAAATTTTTGTGTACGTGACTAGAATTTGTAAATTACATCTTCCATACTAGAAATGCTTCTTAAATCATCAGTAAGCTTTGAATATAGAAACCAATCCTTTGTCTATGCTCAGATTTTAACTAAATATTGAGTATGAGTTCTATTGCTGACACCACAAACACACGTGGTGTTTGTTTGCATGTGATTTGAGTCAAAGCCATTTGTCCTTACACATTACAGCTTTATGCATTCTGAATACGTTCCCAGGTAAATATTTAACCAGAAAACATTCATACAGCAAAGTATATCTGTGATTTAAACATAAGTATAAATTTAATAGGGGAAAAATTATATCCTTGGGTAATTTAGCTGTTCCTTTGTCTTGACTTCCAATGAGTGCCAAAATTCATAAAAAAAAAAAAAAAAGAAGTGAGCGATTTTCATTTTAACCCTGATGGAGGGTAAAACCAGTATAACATTCCACTGCCCTCTGCAGGATTCAAACAAAGTTGTTTCTGGAGAATTTTACTTCTTGTACATCATTAGAAAATTAGATTCTCTAGCAAGGATCTAGAATTTAAAGCAACAAAAGCAGAGCAGAGGAAGGTGTGTGTGTGTAGAGGGGAATTCAAATTGTGTAAAATTAATTCTGTAAAATTAATGAAATTTTGAAGACATATAAAATGCCATGGTATGATAAAGTGGTAATAACACATGAAAGATTTTATGAATCATTCAAATGAGGAGGAAAAAAAGGAAAAACAGAAAGGAGAAAAAACTGGAGAAAAGGAGGGAAGATGTTATTGAAAATGAGTGGATGTTACAACTTTATCTCCTTTTTTCTCCCTTTTTGTTTAATTTCACTTGATTTGCTAAAATGAAAAGTGTCTGCAAAGTAATGGATTAATTAGAAGAATATGCAACCTTTTTTCTTTCTTGCAAAGAAAAAAGAGTTTTTTCCTTATAAGATTCCATCCAAAGCCTTCACTCTGAACCACAGTCAGTTTTTGAAAACTATTTACATAACAGCTAACAAAAATGTACTCAGCGAAACACCGGGCTTTCTAAACACAGGAGATAATTATGTTGGAAGAATGATATTCCGTTGCCATCTTCATTTTCAAGATACATTTATTCTCTCCATACACAGCGTAGAAAAAGCAAACACATATTAACATATATTGAGAAGGTGTGCACCATTAGAGTGACAAGGTACAGGGAGTTGGGACTGATTCAGGGGGTTAAGGTGGAGCAAAATCCAGGAAAGAAAGATATACTGCGTTCCATTCTTGGCATATATGTATCACCTGAATGATATTTTTCATTAACTCCTGCACTGGGAACATTCTATTATTCCACTGGGAAGCCATAGCAGAAAAGATATATAATTATCAGCAGAGTAATGGAGATGCTCTTGCTAATGGCCAGCTATTCAAATATCTCAATATAATCGTCCTGCCCAATCTCTCCCCATTGCATACTCTTCTGGAGAAACTCATCATTTTTTCCCACTTACTCCAGCATAATGAATTCATTTTGCATTTTCTTTGTGAGAAATTAAGAGAAATTGCAATATAATGTGTTGACATTTGAAATTCTGCACGGAAAAGTTTAGGCTGGCAATTTAGTTTAATCGCAAGCTAGCAGGGAGAGGCTGCTTATTAAATTAGTTCCCTGTGTACAGAATGTGTATTTTCATTGTAAACCTTTGCCTTTGTGTATGAGTTAGGATTTTTTCCCCTTCCTTATAAATTTCAGATTTTTTAAAAGAAAAGATAATGTGTCTCAAATTAAAGCAATGTGTTCTTTGAAGCTTTTTTTTTTTCCTTAATGGTCAAAATTGTTGACACCAGATGAACATTGAGTGAGAGACATTTGGAAAAAGTAGAAAATGAATGAGAAGTTGCTTTGAAAAAACAGCTTTTCTTTTTTTTTTAATATTAAACCATTTATTCTAAACACTCTTAGCAAAGATTAGATTGAAGATTTTCTTCTGTTTATTTTCTCAAATCTAAATTTTGGTAACCACTTCCATGTTGGGTATTTCTTATTTTTATTCTTAAATTTTCAACTCATTTATCTAATAAGATCAGTAAACTTCTAATAAAGCAATCTTACTACTTTCTCTGCAGAATGCCAGATACCTGGGCAGGTGACAATATGAATAAGTTATTTAAAAAAGAAAAAATTTCTATTGGAATCTCTGGATTGGAGGGCACTTTAGCTTTCCTTTCTTCCCACCGTTTAGACACTTAGCTAAGTTCTAATATTAGAGGGTGTGAAAACTGTGTTGTTAGTTGATCAGGAACAGGAAGAAAAAAAAAATGCCTTGTTCTGATTACTTTCCTTTCATGTCTTACAGTTTTGCTTTTACTTGCTTCCTCTAAAGGTTTTCATGCAGAAACAGATATTATTAATGTAGTACTCTCAAATTTTTTGACAGAGTCACATTTGGAAAAATAATTTCAGAGATGGATTGGAGGTCACTTTAGCTTTCCTTTCTTCCCACCGTTTAGACACTTAGCTAAGTTCTAATATTAGAGGGTGTGAAAACTGTGTTGTTAGTTGATCAGGAACAAGAAGAAAAAAAAAATGCCTCATTCTGATTACTTTCCTTTCATGTCTTACAGTTTTGCTTTTACTTGCTTCCTCTAAAGTGTTTTCATGCAGAAACAGATATTATTAATGTAGTACTCTCAAATTTTTTGACAGAGTCACATTTGGAAAAATAATTTCAGAGGGAATATTCATTGGAATGACTGATGCTGAATTTGAAACTCCAGTTCTTTGGCCACCTGATGTGAAGAACTGACTCACTAGAAAAGACCCTAATGCTGGGAAAGATTGAAGGCAGGAGGATAAGGGAATGGCAGAGGATGAGATGGTTGGATGGCATCACTGACATGATGGACATGAATTTGAGGAAGCTTCTGGAGTTGGTGATGGACAGGGAAGCCTGGCATGCTACAGTTCATGAGGCTGCACAGTTGGACACGACTGAGTGATTGAACTGAATTGATTCATTTCTTTAATTTTCTACAATTCTTCCTGAAGAGCACATAGATTAGAGCGATTGCATCACTTCCTGAACTCATCAGAGGCTACAGAAAAAGGGTATAAGGGAAAGACAACATGAACTCTACTTCAGCAAAAGAAGATAAAAGTCAACCTTAGAAACTAACATACATACAGAAGAATTTCTCTGGAGTCTGTGAGAGCCAAAGTCTTACCACTCTGTCTGGCTCCACCAACACTCACTCCACCCCTCTTCCTCTTCTTACAGGATGTAACTGGATTCTCTCTACTTTTTTATTTTTATTTTTTACTAAAAATCTAAAACCTAAAGCTAAGAACTAAAGAGCCTCTTGATGAAAATGAAAGAGGAGAGTGAAACAGTTGGCTTAAATCTCAACATTCAGAAAACTAAGATCATGGCATCCAGGCCCACCACTTAATGGCAAATAGGTGGGGAGACAATGGAAACAGTGACAGACTTTATTTTTTTGGACTCTAAAATCACTGCAGGTGGCGATTTCAGCCATGAAATTTTAAAAAAATGCTTGTTCCTTGGAAAATAGTTATGACCAACCTAGATAGCATATTAAAAAGTAGAGACATTACTATGCCAAAAAAGGACCATCCAGTCCAAAAAAAAAAAAAAAAAGGTTATGTTTTTTTCCAGGACTTATGTATGGTGAGAAAGTCGGACTATAAAGAAAGCTGAACAGTAAAGAACTGATGCTTTTGAACTGTGGTGTTGGAGAAGACTCTGAGAGTCCCTTAGATTGCAAGGTTCACACCAGTGAATCCTAAAGGGAATCAGTTCTGAATATTTATTGGAAGGACTGCTGTTGAAACTGAAACTGCAATACTTTGGCCATCTGATTCGAAGAACTGACTCATTGGAAAAGATTCTGATACTAGGAAACATTGAAGGTAGAAGGAAAAGCGGACGACAGAGGATGAGATGATTGGATGGCATCACTGATTCAATGGACATCAGTTTAAGCAAGCTCCTGGAGCTGATGATAGACAGGGAAGCCTGGCATGCTGCAGTCCACAGGGTCACAAAGAGTTGGACATGACTGAGTGAATGAACTGAACTGCACTGACTCATCCCAAATTCTTCTTAAAATTAGCTTAAAATTTTACATTCTCATTTCAATTACAATTCTTATTCAATATTTTCACATTAATATTCCATTGAGTACCATTTTTCTTTTCTTCTCATTCTGCATATTATCATTAATGATAAACTCCACTGCTGCTACTTCAACTGCCAAATATTTCTACTGTCATAACTATTATGAGATTTGCCCTCGGGTTTGGAAAATGACCTCTAGATCTAAAAAGGTTCTGGTCTTTGTGGAGTTTTCTTTAAGAAAGATGGGTACATCCTTCACAATAAGTACCTTAGTAAAAAAGTTATTGTCTCAACTCGTATTTGGAGATCTTCCATAAATTAAACAGAACTGAAAAGGAAACAAAAGCAAGTTTATCATGACTTCCAAGGTGTGACAGTGAAATTTCTCTCTGTGTATAAGTAATAATTGATTGTGATTTATCAGATTTTTCAAATTCATAACCTATTTTTTTATTACTCACAGAAAAGCTAAAAGACTAACGGGATGCATTGGGTTGACACTGAAATTCCTTCTTAAGTTAAAAATAAAAGACACATTTTTCACTTTCCCCAAGAACTTTGTTGAACAACATATTCATTGTTTTATTTCATTAACTTCTGTCTTTTTTCAGGCCACTTCATAAATCTATCTTCTCCAAATTTTTATCTTTGCTGAGCAAAGATCTGCTCTAGGTACATTTTATGGTCTTTCAGGAAATTTAAGTTTTTCCATTAATAAAATTTTACAAAGACTGAAATGAATGAAATCCAAAGTTGCAGTGTCTGGTTAATAAAACAGGTGAAACAAAACTTCCCTGCTAAACTGTAGTAGCTTTTGCCTGCTCATCAAAGAAATATATGGTCTTGCATTATTCTTCTGAAAGATTATACATTTTCTGTTGACTAATTTCAGATGCTTTTCATCAAGTGGTTTCAGTTGGTCTAACTGGGAGCAGTACTTGTTGGAATTAATCTTTTGGTTTTCCAGAAGAAGTTCAAAATAGAGAAAGAAAGGAAGTGAAGTCGCTCAGTCGTGTCTGACTCTTTGTGACCCCATGGACTGGAGCCTGCCAGGCTCCTTTGTCCATGGGATTCTCCAGGCAAGAATACTGGAGTGGGTTGCTCCCTTCCAATCCCACCGTATATATAACATAACCTTCTTTGGATGAAGACTGGTCTTTGTTATAATTGGTAATCATTCATTTTTATTGTCTCCAAAACTATTCCATTCCACATTATTGCACAGGATTCAGTTTTCATCACCTATCAAAATTTGTTTTTAAAAAGGAACGTTTTTTGTTACATTTAAGTAGAAAATTGAATGATAATTATGGTCAAAAGTGAAAGTGAAAGTCATTAAGTTGTGTCTGACTCTTTTCAACCCCATGGACCGTACAGTCCATGGAATTCTCTAGGCCAGAATATTTGAACCCTTCCAATCCCACCGTATATATAACATAACCTTCTTTGGATGAAGACTGGTCTTTGTTATAATTGGTAATCATTCATTTTTATTGTCTCCAAAACTATTCCATTCCACATTATTGCACAGGATTCAGTTTTCATCACCTATCAAAATTTGTTTTTAAAAAGGAACGTTTTTTGTTACATTTAAGTAGAAAATTGAATGATAATTATGGTCAAAAGTGAAAGTGAAAGTCATTAAGTTGTGTCTGACTCTTTTCAACCCCATGGACTGTACAGTCCATGGAATTCTCTAGGCCAGAATATTTGAGTGGATAGTCTTTCCCTTCTCCAGGGGATTGCCCCAATCCAGGGATTGAACCCAGGTCTCCCATATGGCAAAAAGATTCAAATATGGTCAAGAAGGTTTTTTGCACTTAACTTATGTGGAACCCAAACTTCAGAGTGAGGAATATAACCAAACTGGTGCAAAGGATTTTCAGTGCTTGATTTGGATATTTTGAGTATACTGGCTATCTCCCAACTAACGTCTCAATTTGATCACTATAAATTTCACCTAGTACCTGGCCTTGGAGCATTGTCTAGTGAGAAATCTCCAGCACAAATCTTTGAAAATCACTTTTGACATTTTTGATCAATCACAGCATCTTTCCTATACATTGCACAAATATATATATATATATATATATATATATATATATATTGCATTTAAATTACAGTTTTACCTTTTATGAAAAAATGAAGCATAATATTCCAAAAGTGCTTTCTCTTTTGTCTTCCATCTTCAATGTTAAAATGGCTACACAAAAATGTTGATATTTTTTGAATGAACACTGATATGATAGATATTACAATACAATCTAACAAAATTGTTTTGAATAAAGCTAAAGACAACTACTTTGCCAACAAAGATCCATCTAGTCAAGGCTATGGTTTTTCCAGTGGTCATGTATGGATGCAAGAGTTGGACTGTGAAGAAAGCTGAGTGCTGAAGAATTGATACTTTTGAACTGTGGTGTTGGAGAAGACTCTTTAGAGTTCCTTGGACTGCAAAGATATCCAACCAGTCCATTCTAAAGGAGATCAGCCTTGGGTGTTTTTTTGGAAAAAATGATGCTAAAGCTGAAATTCCAGTACTTTGGCCTCCTCATGCAAAAAGTTGACTCATTGGAAAAGATTCTGACGCTGGGAAGGATTGGAGAAAGGAGGAAAAGGGGACGACAGAAGTTGAGATGTCTGGATGGACTCACTGACTCAATGAACATGAGTTTGAGTGAACTCTGGGAGTTGGTGATGGACAGGGAGGCCTGGTGTGCTGCGATTCATGGTGTCACAGAGTCAGACATGACTATCTCTTTTGTCTTCCATCTTCAATGTTAAAATGGCTACACAAAAATGTTGATATTTTTTGAATGAACACTGATATGATAGATATTACAATACAATCTAACAAAATTGTTTTGAATAAAGCTAAAGACAACTACTTTGCCAACAAAGATCCATCTAGTCAAGGCTATGGTTTTTCCAGTGGTCATGTATGGATGCAAGAGTTGGACTGTGAAGAAAGCTGAGTGCTGAAGAATTGATACTTTTGAACTGTGGTGTTGGAGAAGACTCTTTAGAGTTCCTTGGACTGCAAAGATATCCAACCAGTCCATTCTAAAGGAGATCAGCCTTGGGTGTTTTTTTGGAAAAAATGATGCTAAAGCTGAAATTCCAGTACTTTGGCCTCCTCATGCAAAGAGTTGACTCATTGGAAAAGATTCTGACACTGGGAAGGATTGGGGAAAGGAGGAAAAGGGGACGACAGAAGTTGAGATGGCTGGATGGACTCACTGACTCAATGAACATGAGTTTGAGTGAACTCTGGGAGTTGGTGATGGACAGGGAGGCCTGGTATGCTGCGATTCATGGTGTCACAGAGTCAGACATGACTGAGCTACTGAATTGAACTGAAGTGAAAGACAACTAAGCACTACTACTACTAGGGCCACATTATACAAAACAGAGCAAATCTTTTGGCGAACACAATACAAGTGACAGAAAAGTATATATTTCAGAGCATGACTAAAGAAAAAAGAAACTCCAGTACTCTGAAAGGCAGTATGCTATTATAGCAAGAACAATTGATCAAAAGTCAGGAGCCTGAGTTTTAGTCTTCAATCTAATTCTAGTTAACTAAGTATGTGACCTTGAGCTCGTGAATCATAAAGCCTCCAATTCATCCATAAAATGAGGAAGTTAGATTTAATTTTGTCCAATACCACTTCCAATTTGAAGCAACTCTAATTGTACTATTTGGACATAAATTATCTTTCTGAAAAACCAGGTTCTTAAAGGACAGTAGACATAAATTATCATTCATAGTAATTTCATTTTAAACGATTCATTCTTAAGAAGTTTCTGATAACAGTAAAGAAGAGGTAAATATAATTACTTAGGAGGAGGCTCAGTAAAAAAACTATTGCAAATAAGATCAAACAATCCATTATTAGAGATTTATTGAATATCTACTGACAAATATTATAAAAGATTAAAAATGTTTAAAAACATTTAAAACCATCCCTTTCTTTAGTGACTTCTGCTTTAGGGGAAGGGTGAAGTGTAATCCTTTGTAAAAACATGGAACAGTGAAGTGGCAAACAGTACAGTTTTATGAAGATGTACAATAGAATTTCATATAATGACATAAATGAAACAGTCTTATGGGAACAACTGGAGTCTAATCAAGTTTTAGAATGATTGCTGCTGATTTAGGGGAAGGGTGAAGTGTAATCCTTTGTAAAAACATGGAACAGTGAAGTGGCAAACAGTACAGTTTTATGAAGATGTACAATAGAATTTCATATAATGACATAAATGAAACAGTCTTATGGGAACAACTGGAGTCTAATCAAGTTTTAGAATGATTGCTGCTGCTAAGTTGCTTCAATTGTGTCCAACTCTGTGCAGCCCCACGGACTACAGCCCATGGACTGCAGCCCACCAGGCTTCCCCATCCCTGGGATTCTCCAGGCAAGAATACTGGAGTGGGTTGCCGTTTCCTTTGGCAGTATTAAACTGAACTAAAACAAGGTATTCCTGAATTCAAGCAGAGGAAAGATAGGGCATCCTGTTCCAGACTTCACCGAGAGGTTATATGCACCTTCTCTAGTGCTGTGGTCGGAGACAATGGTCATGTGAAGGATAAGCCATCAAAACAACTGGAAACATAAACAGTGAAAGAATTTATGACATGGATATCAAAATGTTCACCAAAATAGAGAATCTATCAAGACACTAAAACCTGAAAACTTTACTATGAACTTCACCATTTTTTGGCGTAATGTATATTTCTTTTAATTACAGAGAAGGGTTCCTGACCAGGGCAATTATACAGAAATAAGGCTTTCCTCATAACTCAGTTGGTAAAGAATCTGCCTGCAATGCAGAAGAGCCAGGTTTGATCCCTGGGTTGGAAGATCCCCTGGAGAAGGAAATGCAACCCATTCCAGTAGTTTTGCCCAGAGAATTCCATAGGCAGATGAACCTGGCAGGCTGCAGTCAATGGGTTGCAAAAGTCAGACACGACTTAATGACTAAAACACCACCATATAACTTCCCAGGTTTCAGTTGCATTGTAATAATGTTATTATATATTCAATTCTACCCAAATTTGTTTTTTTATTATAAAAAAAGAATTGATATTTTAAATATGTTCAGTTAAAAATTAATTTTTCCATAAAAATCTTTTAAAAATAATAAGGAATAAATAAGTGCATAAACCATGTTTGGTTTTATAGCAGAAAGCATACAGAAGTTTCCTAAGGAT
>SJYC01130612.1:0-27444 GCA_006408675.1 Madoqua kirkii | reverse complement strand
CTTCATTTTAATATTGATATCTCAAAGTCATCTGAAATACTAGTCTTGTATTAGGAATATAGTATTCTCAATTCGATCTTTATTCCAGGACTCTTCCTTTTCACCCCCCACCCCTTTTCTTTATTTTTTTATTGTGCAGTCTTTGCGAAAAGTTGTGACCAGCAATAATTTTAGATCTTGGTGTTTGGTATAGAGAAATAATTGGCTTCCTATACCTGTGAGGTCCCAAATACCTAGGCACTCTGTTTGCTTCCAACAATGTGCATAACTAATTCTTGCTTAACCTCATTACTTTCTTAAAATACCTTACTAAAAGCAATAAGCAGCTGTCAATATGTACTAAAATTTTGGCGCTTTTCTGTTGCTTTGCCTAGAAAGGTTCCATAGTCACATGGTGTACCTTTTAAATTAGAACACATGATAAATCTAGCAAATGTTTTGCTACAGCATGAGCAAAATCACGAGGTTCCTAGCCTGAAATACATTTTACTGACCACCTAGTATCCCTCCAGTAAACTGGTGCCATATAATTTAGTTATCTGTTTAGTTATTAGCAGCACCTGACTCCCAATAGCAATTTTTGTCTTGATTAGGGATAAGATTCTACTGCTGTGACAGAATAACATTGGCTTTTTAAAAAGCACCGTTTCTTTCATGTCACAGCCCTGATGATCAGATTGGCTTATTCCTCTGCTCCGTGTGGTCCTATGGGGACCCAGGTTACTTCCATTTCGCAGTTCTGCCATTGCCTGAGGTGTTGTCCTCTTCTTTAAGGCTGAAGCTGACAACAGGTATCTGTTTTCCTGCTAACAGGAAAGAGAAAGATTATGGAGGAATGTATAACCACATTTTGCAGCCCTCGCCTCAGAAGGTAGCACACATCCCTCAGTCAGACTCAGCTGTCATGATCTAACTCATGTAGTCTTGCCTGCATGCAGGTCCTATGGGGACCCAGGTTACTTCCATTTCGCAGTTCTGCCATTGCCTGAGGTGTTGTCCTCTTCTTTAAGGCTGAAGCTGACAACAGGTATCTGTTTTCCTGCTAACAGGAAAGAGAAAGATTATGGAGGAATGTATAACCACATTTTGCAGCCCTCGCCTCAGAAGGTAGCACACATCCCTCAGTCAGACTCAGCTGTCATGATCTAACTCATGTAGTCTTGCCTGCATGCAAAGGAGGCTGGGATCTCTGGGCTAGGTGAACCACCCTGTGACTGGCACAGTTATTACCACGGAAGAACGGTGAACAGCCAACATTCTCCATCGTAGCACCTTTAATACTGACTTATGCAATATGGTATAGTTCTCAAATGTTTTATCCATTACATTTGTTCATTACTGTTTGGACCTCAATGGTTGTTCATGTCATAATTCTGGAATTAATGTATTTGATTTCAGTTTTATCTTTTTTAAAGAGGTTGATGGTATATTTTATATAAAAGATTCCTGGATTAAAGACATCAGAAATAAAATATTTACTTGATTTTTTAATGTATGTTTGGTTTTACTTTATTGAATTTTACAAAATAAAAAGAATATTGACTTAGTTGTTCTTGTACAGATAATCTAGTATCAACTCATAAAAATTTATAAAAACTCATGGGAAGTATCAACACATTTTATGAATTTGACCATTTTTTCCTGATACAAAAATGAACTTTAGTGTCAATCAGAGAAGAAGCATGTTGTGACTTTGTAATATGATTTTTAGCAAAATAACCCTGCTTTTTGCATAATTAAGGTCAGATGTTGCAGTTTCTGCTTTGAAAAGGGCATGTGAACTGTATGAGTCATACTTTATTAACTGTAGCTCTTCTATTAAAAAAAAAAAGAAAGGATATGATTCTTTAAAAAAAAAATCTCAGCTAATACTTCAAGGGTCCAGTCAGTTATAGCCATATTTTAAAATATACTCTAAATGGAAAATTTAAGTTAGATTTCCATTGTCTATGTTTACCCTTAGAACAGCAGTATATTCTTATCTTCTATAAGAAAGAATGACAGTATTCCTTGGTTCTAATAAATTATATAAAACTTACAAAATGATCTTGTCGAATCCATTTTCAGATAGAAAAATCGATGCTTATGGTGCTAAACTGAGAGTGGAGGATGTAAAGCTTGGTATTTTAGGGGTTGAAGAATTTAGGCCTTATATGGGTCTTGCAAAACACCATCTTGCTGTGTTAGCAGCAGATGTTCACCGTTTATCATTTTCCTTTGTTCCTCAAAGCTATGGCAGACTGCGCTTCTAGCATACAGCTGCTCTGCGACCACGGGGCCTCGGTGAACGCCAGAGATGTGGTAGGTCACCTTATGCTTACTGCCATTTCAGCTCATGGGCTCTAACTTCCACGTTTTGGGAGATCTGTTGTCTTAATGCTCTCTTATTTTTTTTGTTGCTTAGGATGGGCGGACACCACTTGTTCTGGCTACTCAGATGTGTAGGCCAACAATATGTCAACTGCTGATAGATAGAGGGGCAGATATTAATTCCAGAGACAAACAAAACAGGTAATTCTTTTATCAAGGTTCCCTAGACACGAGCTGGATGCCCAGTGATCCTGAAGCTCTGCTGTTGTGACCTGGCCTTTCCACTCCTGGTGGTTCTCCCTTCCTTGGAGTTAGCATTCCCTGCTTATTTTTCTTCAGAATTGGCTGAAAAAGAGGGAAGAGGGGGGGAATAGGAGATGATGAGAGGGTGAACTCAAAAAATATGCAGTGACTATGGCCTGTGTTTGAGTCAAAGAACTGAAGAAAGAGGAATTATATCCTAGTTATTTTTAATTTTTAAAATAACCTTTAGTGAATTGGGCTCAAATAAGGAAGAAGAATAAAAGCTACATCTGCAATCTACTTCTTCATTGGTGAATATTTTGAGGGTAAAGGAGTTCTCCGCTGTCTGGAGATGGACATGTTCAGTGTAGATTTTCTCAAGGTGTTTTCTCTTCTTTCTACCTGGGCACAATGCCACCTCTGTCTCTGAAACTGAGTTCATTTCTGCACCCCAGCACAGATTCCATTCATTTACTTCTGCATAGAATTATATCCTAGTTATTTTTAATTTTTAAAATAACCTTTAGTGAATTGGGCTCAAATAAGGAAGAAGAATAAAAGCTACATCTGCAATCTACTTCTTCATTGGTGAATATTTTGAGGGTAAAGGAGTTCTCCGCTGTCCTGGAGATGGACATGTTCAGTGTAGATTTTCTCAAGGTGTTTTCTCTTCTTTCTACCTGGGCACAATGCCACCTCTGTCTCTGAAACTGAGTTCATTTCTGCACCCCAGCACAGATTCCATCATTTACTTCTGCATCTGTATTTGATGTTATTTTAATTGATGTGCACTAACAATTTCGGTCTGTATTTCTCCCTGTCTTCTTTTCTGGGTTTAGTGTATCATGCTACTTGCTATATTGTAATTCTGATGTTTAAGTTTCTGACAACAAAGTATCCAAAATATGCCCGTATCACCAGGGGAAGTATTATAATAATTTATGACAAGTTTCTGAGATTTTTATAGATGATTACTAGTAAAATTGTTGGTTTCCTTTCAGTTAATCTTATTCTTTTAAACATGTATTCTGTTGTTTGTAGTTCACTGGAAGTAGATAAGTATAATAGTCTTTGGATGTCAGATTTTATAACTCTGATCTTTTTTACTGTTCAGGCATCCCAAAGGAGGAAATTCTTAAGCAGTTAAATCATTAAGAAAGTGACTTTTTTATACTACTTTGTTTTTATGATACTATAATCTGGCCCCAAGCATGATTAATAAAATTTGATATAAAAATAAATTTTAGATCAGAGAGGCGTGATCTGGCTTATTTAATAGATCTTATGTTTTTCCAAGTATGTTTGTCTCTTTTTCATTGCTGTGTTGTGCTTAGTCATATCCAGCTCTATGTGACCTGATGGTCTGTAGCCCGCCAAGCTCCTCTGTCCATGGAACTCTCCAGGCAAGAACACTGGAGTGGGCAGCCATTCCCTTCTCAGGGGGTCAGGAAGATCCCCAGGGATTGAACCTGGGTCTGCTGCATTGCAGGAGGCTTCTTTACCATCTGAGCCACTGTAAACTAAGGGAAGCCCTGCAAACTAAGACACAAGCACGTGTTTTTATAAATGCAGTGGAGTTAAAATATAAAAATATGAAGTCAAATCTGTGTGTGCAACAATATAGCTTTTTAAAGTCATATCTGTTCTTTAAGAATGGGGCCTCTGAAAGAGATTTCTGAAATACTTTTTGGATCCTTCTTATGGTTTTTTATTCTCCCGTCTTCCCTTGTAGGACTGCTCTCATGCTAGGATGCGAGTATGGTTGCAAAGATGCAGTAGAAGTCTTAATCAAAAACGGCGCTGACGTAACCTTGCTGGATGCCCTTGGCCATGATAGTTCTTACTATGCAAGAATTGGTGACAATCTGGACATTTTAACGTTATTGAAGACCGCGGCGGAAATTCCAACAAAGGTACCAGCAGTTTTCTGTCATTAGAATAGTGCTAGTTAATAAAGCGTGCTAATAAAGAATAGCTTTTTAAGATTTACGTGGTAGAGCTACAGTCTTGTAAGGGGCAAAACACTCCTTACTTTAAGCAGTACTGATTTCATCTCCCTCTCTGCCCCAGCTGTGCGGGTTTACATTATAGTCACTCATTTTGAGGCAGTGTGTGTTACCTTTATTATCTAGCTTATCCAGTCAACCCTACTCTACTGTGGAGTAATTTAAGAACTGAAAAAAAAAGACCCAAATAAAGGGCTTTACTAACATATTTTTTGATGAGGGGTGAGGGATTTCAGGTCTTATACTTGAAAAGTCTTAAAGAATCATTGTTTAAACGTGTATATAAAATATTCAACCAAGATTTATTGAATACTTGTGTCAAGTACATTTCTATGCTTATTAAAGAGAAATTGGAAAGTACAGAAAAGCACAGCAAGTAAAATTAGCCACTCATTCTGCCACTTCCTTGGTGGTTCAGATGGTAAAGCATCGGCCTACAACACAGGAGACCCAGGTTCAATCCCTGGGTGGGGAAGATCTCGTGGAGAAGGAAGTGGCACCCCACTCCAGTATTCTTGCCTGGAAAATCCCATGGATGGAGGAGTCTGGTAGGCTACAGTCCATGGGGTCGCAAAGAGTCAGACATGACTGAGTGACTTCACTTTCTGCACTGAGGAGCCTCTACTAACATTTTGAGGAATATTCTTCCAGTCTATTCACTATGCATAAAATTGAAGTCACCTGTAGTCAGCTATAGATTACTTTTTTTGTAATATAGTTTGAAGACTTTTCCCTCATAAGTATTTTTCCTACAGTATGATTTTTACTGATGCATAAAATTCAATCTATTTACATTTAATTTGGCTAAATAATTTTCTATAGGTGTTATTTAAGTTATTTACAGTTTTTACTAATGTAAATAACCATTTAGTGACTGTCCTTATGCATATGTTTTTATTATACCTTAGAATCACTTCCTAGAAACTGAGTCAGGTGGTTTCAGGTTATGCACATTTCTTTAAGCTTTTGATATATATCAACAAGTTGCTTTCTCATTTAGGAGTGTTTTCAATTTTGCATTTTTCACCTCCCTCCCCTCCCTAGCATTGAATATTATCTACATGGATGTTTTCATAGGAAAAAAATACTTTACCAATTAGATAGGCAAAAATGATGTTTCACTATTGTTTTAACTGTAAGGTAGTAAGCTATAAAGAAACTTAGAAATTTATTTAATATTGACTTAATTATATAATTAGGGAATGGAAATCTACCTGAGTTAACCTTCTGTCTCACTGTTCCTCTTTCTCCTCTCTTTCCCTCTTTAAATCTTCAGGGAGAGAACTTTGGAAGAAAGGACCATCTTTACAACAGGTTAAAAATTATGTATATTGTACAGTTTAAGTAAAGTGCTTGGCAAACCTGGTTAATAGTTATATTTAACTGTTTTGAGTTTAAATTCATGTTGTTCTCTCTTCTCAATTAATCATGCCCATGTAGAACCTAGGTCATGAGATCCTGAGGCTTTATACAGATACTGTCGCTCAGCTTGAGACAGTAGGTCTTAATTACAGTGAATGTATCCAGTGGGCAATAAGCAACCTCCTGATCGCTGGTCTTGAACATCCAGTTCTTTTCAATTGTGAAATGTTGCACTTTGTTGAGATTCTTTGATGATGAATATTAGTCTGGCAGACAGTAGACAGTTTTCTATTCTCATTTAGTAACAGAACCAAATATATCCTGATGTGGGAAAATTCTTCCAGTGCAATAAGAAGAAAACAATTCAAAGAAGATTATATATGTGATTTCAATGCCACTGTTAACATTTTTATTTTCTTTTTTGCTGTGTGTATTTAATTTAATGAGGACTTGACTTTAAAAGGGGCTTCCTTTGTGGCTCAGCTGATAAAGAATCCGCCAGCAATGTGGGAAACCTGGGTTTGATCCCTGGGATGGGAAGATCCCCTGGAGAAGGGAAAGGCTACCCACTCCAGTATTCTGGCCTGGAGAATTCCATGAACTGTATAGTCCATGGGGTCGCAAAGAGTCGGACACAACTGAGCAACTTTCACACGGACTTTTAAAACAACACAGTACATGAAGTAATTCATCCCTTGCACTAACTTTATTATCAAATCAGTACTTAACCCTGGTTTTGTATCTCAGTAGATGTCTAATTATTTCCCCTGATCTCTTAGAGTTAAAAATAGTGGGGTTGCTTTACACCCTCTAACCATCTTGCCCAACGCTAGTGTAGGCAACTCCCCTCTTCTGCTGGCTGTTCCCTTCCAGGCTTTCAGCTTTTCTCTAGTGAGAAGGACCTGAACACTTCCAAACTCTGAAGAGAAAGTAATCAGGTACCTTCTCAGCCATCCTGTCATCATTCTGCATCATTTCTATAGCCCGCACCTGAATCTGAAAGCTATATGAAAGCATGCTGCCCTTTCAGTCCATCGGAATTAAGTAACATGTCCATGCATGGCTCATGTCTGCTGTCACTTTTTTTCCATCTGGAGCACCTGTCTCCTTAGATAACCTAAGTTGGGATAGAGGGAAATAAAATGTATACTCTTATAACTGTACCAGACATCTCACCCAGATTCAGAGAAAAATGATTCTGAAATATACAGGTATTTAGAAGAAAGAATTATTGAATATTAATATGGGAATGGTATCTTAATGAATAAGTTATCTAAATGAATTCATGGAATTAATATTCTACTAAGAACAATGAAACTTATTTCAGTTATTTATTAAATACATTTTATAATAGCTCTATAAATAAGATTTGTTTCCAAACTGAAGGACATATAATCCTTGTTATCAAGAAGCCTATAGTTTAAAAATAAGATGTATTCAGTTACTGACTTTATGCCCATTACTGTTCTAAGTGCTGGGAATATCTGTGTTCAAAGTCCCTGCTCTCATGGAGCTCCCAGCCTAGTGAGAGAGATGAATAATAAACAAATAGGTATTTAGTATCCTAGGAGATGCTTTGAAGACCAGCAGAACAGGATGAGGGGAGGCAGAGACAGGGGCAGGAAGCTATTTTAGATGGTGTGGTCAGGAAGTGACATTCCAGCAGAGGTCTGAAGGAAGTGAAGAGGGAGCCAGGGGCTCTGTGGGTGAAGCCTCAAGGGCAGAGGGAATGGCAAGTATCAAGCCTCTGATGAGGGAACATGTCTAACACGTCCAAGGGACAGTAGAGGGACAGAGGGACAGGAACCAGGGAGCAGAAGGGAAGGTGAGGGCAGGACATGGTATGGTTAGACTGAGTCAGATTCCACATGAGAATGGACCTTTGGTAGAAGCAATGAAGCTAGAACTGTAGTTTGGGCCAAATTGTGAATACGAAGTATCATCTTAGTGGGAACATTTTTTCCCTCTAATTCCAAAATCCAAGTTGATTTGAATGATAGTTTAAGCACTTGATCAAACAAAACTCAACAAATAATGCAAACCATAATTACCTTAGAGAATTAACGCATTTACTTTTTTATTTGTTCTTTTTTAGCTCTCAAATTATTGGGTAGATTTACAGATCAATTTGGCAAAAAAAAAAAAAAGGTTATTTTCTCTCTTGTTTAATGATTCTGTTGTGTTTTTATTAAAGCCAATCTCTAAGCTGGAATAAAGTCTCAAAGCAGTAAGTGTACAGAAACAGATCGTGTACCAGCCAAGTCATTTAGAAGTCTTTCATGTAGCTTTCGTCAGTGCGTCGTCTGTCTCTTTCTTATCACACCCTCTGACATTTTATTCCATCAGTACTCAAAGAAACAATTTCCATGTTTTCTTTCAACGTTAATATAATTCTCCCTTTTCTTTCTAAACACCAATTTCCTTGTTTTGGGAATAGTAGCTGATGCTTTTTAGTATAACTTGAGTTTTGCCTCTAGTATAAATTCTTCTTTTTAAAATTTTGTGACTTTGGTGAAAACAAATAGTTAATAATAGAGATTTTTAAATTCTGTTATTTTTTAGTATTTAAAAACAGACTATATTTGATTCATTTAAAACCTATACTGTTAAATACTCTTTTCCACTTGGAGTTTTAAGTGGAAACACTGCCACCTTGTGTTTTGTACAGGAAAATTAAAACTTGGGTAAGCTGAAAATCACTAATTGGGTATATTTCCTATTGAGGAAAATGTACTTTTCTTTATTCTCACATTGGCTAACCTGTGTTTTCATATGTTTTGCCAAAGCGAAATTTGTCTCAGATGCTAGATGAAGTAAATACGAAGTCAAATCAGAGGGAACATCAAAACATTCAGGTAAAAGAAAAACATTGGTATCTTCCTTTGCAGAGAATTCCAGTGTTGTTTGTAGTGGTTTGGGACAAGAAAGGAAGCAAAAATGGAAGTGGTGTGGATAAGTAAGGGCAGGAAGAGAAGCTTGTTATGTTTTGTGATTCTGTTTTTTGCATAATTCCTTCTAAAAGAATTGACCTTTGATATGAATGTTTTTGTCAGTATTATCTTATAGAATCTGAGAGCCACTGCTTAAAGAGCCTGGTTTAATTAACATCTATTTTTTTTTTTACTGTGATTGTTTCCAATAAATTATATCTAACATAAATATTCACCATAGGAAGATTTTATTTTGTTTAAGCCAAACATCATAACTCATTTAGAACTAAAATGGCATTAGAAAAATGATTAAAAAAGAAAGAAATTTTATGCAAGTGTAAAGCATTAGTCATACATAGAAACAGTCGCATTGCCATGTTCCAACTTGAAAAAGACCTGGTGAGATTTAGTGTTCCTCAAATTAATGAGGTTCATAGGAAGAGAAGATGAAGCTTCTGCATGTTTAAAGAATAATGTGTTCCTAATGTTTCTTACTGTACTGAAAAGTGGCTGTGTTGAATGAAAATCACAATTGGAAACACACTGAATTCCTAACTTCTTGATTTATTGGCCCACAAGCACATTGCTGGCATTGGGTATTCCTTTATCCCTCAGTTAATTAGTGTCAGCCTGGGCATCATGGTAGAGACCTTAAGATATGCCTATATTCATTATTTTCTCCTGAGCACATGGAAAGATTATGCTTGTTTTCACTTATGTAGGATCAAACAACACTGGGGTTTCCTAAGTGGCACTAGTGGTAAAGAATGGTTTGCTAATGCAGGAAGCAGAAGAGATGCAGGTTCAGTCCCTGGGTTGGGAAGATACCCTGGAGGAGGGTATGATGACACACTCCAGTATTCTTCCCTGGAGAAGCCCAGGGACAGAGGAGCCTTGCGGGCTATATATAGTCCATAGAGTTGCAAAGAGTCAGAGACGACTGAAACGACAGCATGCCTACAGGACCAAATAACTAGCTCTGGCCAATAAAGTGTGTGTAAAAATAGTGCGTCCTTTGGTCAAAACATCTTATTCCTAAAACACGAATCCCCAGAAGCCACAGGTGCCTCATATCTCAGATGTAACAGGTTCAATATATGAAGCCTTCCCATCCTGTATATCTGAGTCACTAAGTATAGCAAATGCCCCGCTGACCCAAGAGATACATGTTATGAGACCAAGAAATAAATCTTTGTTGAGTTAAGCAACTGGGATTTTGGGGAGAGGATTTTTACTCTGGAGGTATAGCATACAAGCACTTCTTTGTATAAATTAGCACTATTAGCAGCAAAAAAAAAAAATAGCACCTCTCCAATTGATTATTAAAGATAATTTCTATCTACTTTTTCCATAAATATCCAAATATTGTACCTGTAATCTAACTTTTGTTCCCAATTTTCCATTTTCCAAAACTAGATCCTTAACAATTACTAAAAGATCTCTTTAATCAATATGCTGGCTTATTTGGAGTCTTTGGTTTTTGTTTGTTTGTTTGTTTTTTCCAGTTTTTGTTTGTTTTTTTTTAACATAGGGGCGCAGAAGGTTCATTTCTACTTTTTATTTAAGGAATTTTACCTACTTAATAGGTTGCAAGTATATACTGTCTACCCAGAGCCATATCTTGTTAAATAATTTTTTAACATTTAGCATTTTTAGAGTCATTGTGCCATGCTGTGCTATATGGAAAGCTTTGCTGCAACAGCCAAGCCATTTAGGACATCTAGTAACCAAATTCCATCCCTCTTCATATTGACTTTTTTTTTTAAGTTGTCCTTTTCTCAGAGTTTTCTTCTTCCCTAGACTTCATGCACTATAGGTTCCCATCTTTTTCCTTTCTCTACAAGTTTCTGACTCTAAGCTTAGCCATCTGTTTCTGCATCTCTGCATCCTTTTTTTTTTTTCCTTTCAGAGCTTTATGATCTTGTGAAGTGAAAGTTTCTCAGTCCTGTCTGACTGTTTGCAGACTCATGGACTATACAGTCCATGGAATTCTCTAGGCCAAAATACTGTAGTGGGTAGCTGTTCCCTTCTCCAGAGGATCTTCCCAACCCAGGGATCAAACGCATGTCTCCAACATAGCAAGTGGATTCTTTACCAGCTGAGCCACAAAAAAAGCCCCTTTATGTTCTTATCTAATGATATATTTTTTTAGGATATATAATTATTGATGTTTCTAAAACAGTGTTCCTTATTAGAGAATAAATGTCAAATTTAAGTTTATAAAGCATTATAGATAAATCAAAATAACAGCAAATTTACTTGTTAATCAATAAAGCAAAGAAAATTACTTTAATTGTTTTTGTGATCCATGTGTATTTTCAATAGCTGTTTGAGCTATACAGAAAATTTCCACTCCTTGTATTCCAGGACTGCATGCTTACTCAAGTTAAAAGTGACAACTGTTTGAAATATTTGATATCTAAGTAAACATAAAAAGAAGGATATTATATGTTCATAATGATTAAAGAATACTTCGCTGATAGCATTTGTATACATTTCTCTAAGAAGTCCTTAAATTTGACAATTCATTATAAAACAAAGCAGTATACGTATAAAGCAAGTTCTGTGTTTTAGTCAAAGCAATATATTTTGAAAGCTGTGTGAAAGTTGTTTATAAAGCAATGTGGTTATATGACATAGTTTCTCTTAAGAGTATAAACTAGAGAAACTGTAGAAGAGAGGAGATGATAGTAAAGGGGCTTTTGCTGGAAACACAAAAAAAATTATAGGTTAAGCTTAATATCATACATTTCATAAATTATTCCATTCCTTTCTTTTATATTTTACTTATGGAAAATAACTCAGAATGAGACCGTCAGTTAAGTCAACTCATGAAAGACTGTAAAAAATTTAAGTTAAAATGATGTTGTAGCTAAAATTATGCCTTGATCGGAATTTATTTTCTAACTGAAAATGATCTAGCCAAGTGGTGTCCAAGCATTTTAGTGCTTTAAGAGAAAGCTAAGACATTATCCAGATAAACCCTTCACTGAAGCACTGAGAAGACTGAGATTTAGAAAAGTAAAATGAGTTATCCATGCCACACGGCTACGGACTAACTTTTAGCCTTTTAAAAGTTTACTACTGCTTTTGTCGTTTCTTTTCTTTCTGTTATGCGTTAGTCATCCTCAGACATTCATTTTTCTCTTGGTACTATTATACTTCTGAGAAAATTAGTATTTTAGTTCTAAGGTAAGACAAGTTATGACCAACCTAGACAGCATATTCAAAAGCAGAGACATTACTTTGCCAACTAAGTTCCGTCTAGTCAAGGCTATGTTTTTTACTGTGGTCATGTATGGATGTGAGAGTTGGACTGTGAAGAAGGCTGAGCGCCGAAGAATTGATGCTCTTGAACTGTGGTGTTGGAGAAGACTCTTGAGAGTCCCTTGGACTACAAGGAGATCCAACCAGTCCATTCTGAAAGAGATCAACCCTGGGATTTCTTTGGAAGGAATGATGCTAGAGCTGAAACTCCAGTACTTTGGCCACTTCATGCGAAGAGTTGACTCATTGGAAAAGACTCTGATGCTGGGAGGGATTGAGGGCAGAAGAAGGGGACAACCAAGGATGAGATGGCTGGATGGCATCATGGACTTGATGGACGCGAGTCTGAGTGAACTCCGGGAGTTGGTAATGGACAAGGGAAGCCTGGTGTGCTGTGATTCATGGGGTCGCAAAGAGTCAGACACGACTGAGCGACTGAACTGAACTGAACTGAAGGTAAGACATAGCATTTGTGCATAAAATTCTAATGCAACTTTTAATAGTATTATCTTTACAATCAGGAAAAGACCTAATAGTTTTTGGGAGGAGTTGTTTGCTTCTTCATTTCCCACTAAGCATAAAGAAATTTTGACTTCTGGAAAATTGGTGCCTGAGCCCTACAGCCAAGTAGCCTACTTACAGATTTCAGGAAACCCTCTCTGCCCCAGTGCTGCTGCCTTTCTTGAAGACACATTCTGGAAGGAGTAGGGAAATGGAGCACATGCACATCGAACCTTTCCTCTAGGCATTCAGGAAATGATTTTCCTAAAGCTGCCTGGACAGTCTGCTTTACAGTGAAATTGGATCGCCTACATTAGCAGGGCTATAATTAACAGCATTGGTTTTAATACTATTTCAAGTATTATTCTGTGTTTGTTGTTGATTTGCTAAGGCGCATCTGACTGTGATTTCATGGAGTATAGCCCATCAGGCTCCTCTGTCCGTGGGATTTTTCCAAGCAAGAATACCAGAGTGAGTTGTCCTTCTCCAGAGGATCTTCCAGACCTAGGGATCAACACACGTCTCCTGCATTGCAGGCAGATTCTTTACCAGGGAAATCTTCATTTACCTATTTTGAATTATTTTCACTTTGTGCTTTCCTATTTTACTCAGAGTAGTTTGAAAATCACTAACTTCAGGTGCTTGTTTGGTCTTTATATACAAGGTTTACAAAAGAACTGGTTACTTGACAAAATCTTCATAGTAACTATAAATACAGTTGGTCCTCTATCTCTGTGAGTTTTAGAGTCACTTCAACCAAATTTCTGTGTTTGGTTGAATATGCAGATGTGAAACCCAGAGATAGGGAAGATACATTGTATTCAGTGTACTGGGCCATTTTATGCAAAGAATTTTGGCATCTCTGCACCCACTCCAGTACTCTTGCCTGGAACATCCCATGGGCAGAGGAGCCTGGTAGGCTGCAGTCCATGGAGTCACTGAGGGTCAGACACAACTGAGTGACTTCACTTTCACTTTTCACTTTCATGCATTGGAGAAGGAAATGGCAACCCACTCCAGTGTTCTTGCCTGGAGAATCCCAGGGACGGGGAAGCCTGGTGGGCTGCCGTCTATGGGGTCGCACAGAGTCGAACATGACTGAAGCGACTTAGCAGCAGCAGCAGCAGGGGTCCTATAATAATACTCTAGGAGATACCAAGGGAGGAACGTTTTGTTGTTTGCTAATTGTTTGAGGACAAGAGAGTATTGGAAATATAGTGGGTGTTTAAGGAGAATATAAGTGATGTAATGCTCACCATTATAAGAGCTTGCCTGTCAGCCTGTTCCTCCTGATCTCATAAACACTATATTATCTTCTAGAGACTTCAAGTAGGCAGCATTTATTCAGAATCTCTACCACCAGTGCCATCAATGCAAAAAGGATTTATGTTTTATTGAGAGCAGGATTAAAGCAATTTAATTCAGTCTGTTATCCTGTGGATGTAAACAGCAGAGATGGTGAGAAGTGAAGATAGAGGAACAAAAGGGAAAAAGAGGAAAGGATACAGAGTTGGGTTTTAGGAAGCTATAAAAGAGGGCAACAGTATGAAAGCTGATAGCTTTATTGTATTTGTAAGTTACTGTGTGATGCCTGCCCATATCAAGTTTCTTCAGCTGGTATGATTACCATGGAGAATAAAGAGGAAATTAGGGTGTTACTAAGTTGTCTCTGACCTGTTTATTCCCACTCAGTGATGTGTGGAGGTTGAATCAGTAGGTACTCTGGATTATCATCATTTTAAAATTGAATGGGAAAAGGAAAATGTAAAATATATGAATTAAAATAATATTTTGTAACAGATGTTAGGAAAAGGTTATGGCTGCACAAAAAGTTATTTTGCTGAGGAACTAAGTAAAACCTCATAAATAGCTACCCTGCAGTTATTTCTCTCACTTATAGCTCACATCTAAGCAATCCCTATGGCCAGAAGGTTCTCCTTTCTTAAGCATTCATTCAGACTGTCATTGACCTCCAACTATACATTGCTACACTAATTCCCACTGCTGCCGTGGCTTCATCTGCTCTTCCTTCAAATTTATCTCACTACCTTTAATCTTCTCTTCAAACCATTGTCTGTGTTGCCTCTAATATCAATGTTGCTCTTTAGCATCCAAGAGAGTATTTTCATCATAAAGATCGATGATTCTCAAATGCTAGTTTCCATGATATTCACCTAATATTTCGATTCTGGCTTAGACTAATGACTCAAAATTATATGTTCTATATATAAACAAACTAACATTTAATTTTGATATTTAAGAACAAATAAGTAAGAGCTAGGTAGGAAAAAAGCAGGAAAGAATATTCCAGATATAAAGCATATTCTTTGAAAGAAAATAATTTTTTAAAAATTAGAATTTCAGTATCCTATAACAGATTTACTATCTCTAATCATAATTAGCAAATATCTCATAAAACATATATGTGTGTATATATACACATACTGTGTAGTTAGTTCCTAGGGAGTGTCTGACTGTTTGCAACCCCATAGACTATAGCCCACCAGGCTTCCCTGTCCATGGGGATTCTATAGGCAAGAATACTGGAGTGGGTTGTCATGCCCTCCTCCAGGGGATTTTCCTAACCCAAGGATTAAACCCAGATCTCCCGCATTGCAGGCAGATTCTCTACCATCTGAGTCACCAGGGAAGCCTATGAATACTATCCCTTATCCAGGGATCTTCTTGACCCAGGAATTGAACTGGAGTCTCCTGCATTGCTGGCAGATTCTTTACCAACTAAGCTACCAGGGAAGCCCCACAAACACATATAAATCAAGAAATTGAAATAAATTTAAAATTTTATTTCATGCAGAAAGACTATCTGGGAACATCCTGCAAGATGTCATATTTTTCAAAAGATTTATCATTATCTGAACTACATTTTACCTTATTTGAAATGGCTATCCTTAAAAAGGAAATTCAACCAGTCCATTCTAAAGGAGATCAGTCCTGGATGTTCTTTGGAAGGACTGATGCTGAAGCTTAAACTTCAATACTTTGGCCACCTGATGCATAGAGTTGACTCACTAGAAAAGACTCTGATGCTGGGAGGGGTTAGGGGCAGGAGGAGAAGGGGACGACTGAGGATGAGATGGCTGGATGGCATCACTAACTCGATGGACATGAGTTTGAATGAACTCTCGGAGTTGGTGATGGACAGGGAAGCCTGTCGAGCTGCAATTCATGGGGTTGCAAAGAGTCGGACCTGACTGAGTGACTGAACTGAACTGAACTGAACTGACTGATCCTTAAAACAATGTTAACTGTTGATTTCCTCTTTGATGTGACTATACCTGACTAGTAATCTCTGTGTAAACAACTATATAAGTGGGTCAATTATAATTTATGAAATACTTGTTTTCAGATTTAGAATAAGAAGCAGCACAGGACAGTGATCCCTAAAAGAAGTGGAACAAATGAGTCAAGTGTTGTGAGTCAATTGCCCATGACTGTATTTCTGCACACACTGACAACATCGATATTGACTACTTTTGTCCTAATCCTTTTTAAGTACATTTATATAACAGCCTTAGAACAGTGAGATAGCATCTCCCTTCTTGGCAAAGATTAGGCAATTGTTTTTACAAGCTCCATATAAAAGACTGGGCTTTGCTAGGCTCATGAGTCTTCACGTGTAACACAAACTAACTGCATGTGTAGCATCTGCTCCTGCCTACCTCTGCTTCACATCCATTAAATTTATGAGATAAAAGGAACTCACATGAACATAAAATTCATTATATCTGCTTATATTGTGATTAATAATCTGTTTTGTCTCTGACCTAGAAGTCTGGTATCTTCTACTGGCAACCATGAAACTATGACAGGTTAACTGATTAGCTTGCTTGTAGGGTAAAGCCTGAGAAGGTGATGGCACCCCACTCCAGTACTCTTGCCTGGAAAACCCCATGGACGGAGGAGCCTGTAGGCTGCAGCCCATGGAGTCCTGAAGAGTTGGAAACGACTGAGCGACTTCACTTTCACTTTTCATTTTCATGCATTGGAGAAGGAAATGGTAGCCTACTCCAGTGTTCTTGCCTGGAGAATCCCAGAGATGGGGGAGCCTGGTGGGCTGCCGGCTATGGGGTCACATAGAGTCGGACACATTTGAAGCGACTTAAAGCAGCCGCAGCAGAGTGAAGCCCAAACTCATCAAAGTTTTTGACATTATGTCAGACCACTGCACTGGCTCTCTGTCAAAGTCCTGTTCAGAGTATGGTACAAGGAAGGCAAATCCAGAGCATGATGGTTTTACCATGAGAGAATTATATTAAAGTTTGAAGCTCCTGAATCATCTGGGATCTGTGGAATAGAGTAGCAGATAGAAAGAATATTCCTTAAAAAGTTCTAGACATTGACAAATATTAAGCATAAAAATAAGCCAAGTCTACATTCACCTCTCAAAACTGATCCTTAAGCTGTGGTCAGTTTCCCTTCTATGGGCACAAATTTTTTACTGCTTATACCTCCCAGGATATGCATTTGGAACTCTGTCCCCTTAAAGCTAAATATGCATTTCATTCATCTGTGGGCTTTTATTCTAACATTAATCAAAGTTTTGTTAATAGATATTAAGTATGATTACTTGACTTTACTCACTGAAATAGAAGTATCTAAGGAATATAAAATGTTTCTTATATCCCTGAAGTCATTCTATATAGAAAATTACTTACTCAACCCTTGCATCAATGTAAATAAAGAATAAATATTACAGATTATTGGGCAGCTTGAAATGAAAGGTAATTAAGAGGACATCAACATTCAAAGTAAATGTGCAGTATTGAAAACCATAATAAATTGATTTAACTAAAAGAAAGGATCAAGAATCAAGAGAAATGACCTATGGACTTTCATAGAGGTTAAGTCAAAAAGAAAAAAAACAAATATGATATAATATTACTTATATGTGAAATTTAGAAAAATGTTACAGATGATCTTATTTGCAAAGCAGAAATGGAAACACCACAGATGTAGAGCACGAACGTATAAATACCAAGGAGGGATGAATGTGGAGACTGAGATTGACATATATGCACCACTATGTAAAGCACTAATAAAAACCCATGTTTAGCACAGGGGACGCTACTCAGTGCCCTGTGGTGATCTCATGGGAAGAAAATACAAAAAATAAGGGATATATGTAGACACATAACTGAATCACTTTGTTCCACAGCAGAAACCAACACAACTTTGTAAAGCAACTATACTACAACAACAATTTTTAAAAGAGAGAAATAGGAGCACATACTAAGCAGATAAGGCACTGGAATACATTTCTTTATACTCATGTTTTTGATGAAGACAAACTGAAAGGTGGAAACAAATTGCATTTTGAAAAAAAAATTACTATCACAGAAAATGGTTCAGGATTATCTTTTAAAGTAGAAATAGCCATATCCTGTGACTAGCAGTTCCATTCCTGAATAAACACACTGTAAAAATGTACATGCAAACAAAAGATGTGTATAAAAATATTTTTAGAATCAACAACAATTTTTAAAGTAAAAATATATTGGCTTGGCCAGAAAGTTCACTCAGGTAATATTTTACAGAAAAACTGGAAAGAAATTTCTGGCAAACCCAATATAAGTTTTGTTCAGTGAAAAAGATTCACTCATCGTCACAGATGAACACAAAATTGAACCTTAAATAAAAAAGGCTTTGGTCCATATGATCAGTTTGATTAGTTTTATCTGACTATTGCTTTCATTCTGTGGGCTCTCTGATGGGTAAGGATAAGAGGCTTATGGAAGCTTCCTGATGGGAGAGACTGACTATGGGAAACCTATTAGACCATTCAGGTATGACCTAAATCAAATTCCTTATGACTATACAGTGGAAGTGACAAATAGATTCAAGGGATTAGATCTGACAGACAGAGTGCCTGAAGATCTATGGACAGAGGCTCATGCCATAGTACAGGAGGCAGGGATCAAGACCATCCCCAAGAAAAAGAAATGCAAAAGGCAAGATGGTTATCTGAGGAGCCCTTACAAATAGCTGAGAAAAGAAGAGAAGCTAAAGGCAAAGGAGAAAAGGAAAGATATACCTGTTTGAATGTAGAGTTCCAAAGAATATCAAGGAGAAATAAGAAAGCCTTCCTCAGTGATCAGTGCAAAGAAATAGAAGAAAACAATAGAATGGCAAAGGCTAGAGATGTCTTCAAGAAAATTACAGATACCAAGGGAACATTTCATGCAGAGATGGGCTCAGTAAAGGACAGAAATAGTAGCGACCTAGCAGAAGCAGAAGATAATAAGAAAGGGTGGCAAGAATACACAGAAGAACTGTACAAAAAAGATCTTAATGACCCAGATAACCATGATGGTGTGATCACTCACCAAGAGCCAGATATCCTGGAATGTGAAGTTAGGTGGGCCTTAGGAAACATCACTAAGAACAAAGCTGGTGGGATTGATGGAATTACAGTTGAGCTACTTCAAATCCTGAAAGTGATGCTGTGAAAGTGCTGCACTCAATGTTAGTAAATTTGGAAAACTCAGCAGTGGCCACAGGAATGGAAAAGGTCAGGTTTCATTCCAATTGCAAAGAAAGGCAATGCCAAAGAATGTTCAAACTACTGCACAACTACATTCATCTCACATGCTAGAAAAGTAATGCTCAAAATTCTCCAAGCCAGTCTTCAACAGTACCTGAACTATGAACTTCCAGATGTTCAAGATGATTTTGGAAAAGACAGAGGAACCAGAGATCAAATTGCCAACATCCACTGGATCACCAAAAAAGCAAGAGAGTTCCAGAAAAACATCAATTTCTGTGTTATTGACTATGCCAAAACCTTTAAATGTGTGGATCACAATAAAATTGTAAAGTATTCAAGAGATGAGAATATCAGACCACCTCACCTGCCTCCTGAGAAATCTGTATGCAGGTAAGCAAGCCACAGTTAGAACTGGACATGGAACAGCAGACTGTTTCCAAATAGGAAAAGGAGTACATCAAGTCTGTATATTGTCTTCCTGATTATTTAACTTATATGTAGAATACATCATGTGAAATGCTAGGCTGGATAAAGCACAAGCTGGAATCAAGATTACTGGGAGAAATATCAATAACCTCAGCAACCTCAAATATGTCGATGACACCACTCTGTGGCAGAAAGCAAAGAAGAGCTAAAGCTTATGAAGAAAATAGGCCAATACACTTTCCATAAAGTACAGTTAAAACTCTAAATAGCTTTTTGTGGGAGAGGTTGGGAGATATCTAGCCATTGAAACGGTACATTTTTGTCATGTACTAGCCAACCCAGAGTTGGAACAAAAGTCAAAATAAAAATCTAAGCTTTTTTGAAATCATTTAGGTATAAGTAAATGTTTTACCTACATGTTCTAAAAAATCAGAATAGAGGAAGTCTAGTTTTCATTTAAACAGTTTTTTCAATCTTAAAATTTTTTCAATATTAAAATGCTTCTGGACATAATGGAATAATTAGTACTGAATTTGTGCTCCAATACTACCTTACTAAAAAATGGATAAATTAAATGAACAAGCTAGGTATACACTGGCCAACAGGAGTCACAAGACCTTGTTACCCTGAGAGAAGGGTTTCCCTTCTTTCAGAGAGAGAGAGAACCCAAGCTGAGTGTGGAGCTCTTACTGATCTGAGGACACAGATCAGCACTAGGAGAGACTAAGGAAGCTGGAATTTGTAGGTAGTGCACTGCAGAGGAGGAAGCCACATCAATGAAGAACTCTGCATAGGGAACACCTGGGTCTTTAGATGCTAAATTACTGTGGGTTGGTTGATTGATTGATACTCTACAAACTAGGAAAAGAGCAAGTAGTTATAAAAGGAACAATTTCTACAACTCATCAATACCTAGGAGACATCTGTGTACTGATCAGAATGGACAGAGTGCAAGGTTTAATATTCAGATGGACAGAAAGCAAAGGTTATAATATTCAAAAATAATCAATATAATCTTTTGTGTTAACAGAAAAAAATCATGATTATATCAACATGCGAACAAGCATCTCATCTACTCATGAGAAATTTTCTCAAGCTGATAAAGAGCAAATAAGAAAATAAAATTCAGCTAAAATTATACCTAATGGTGAAAAATAAAACATTTTTTAAAATTGGAAACAAGATATTCATTTTTACCAGTTCTAGACAACACTATATGAAATTCCTAAAAAAGACAATGATTTGAGAAAAGGCAGTACTATATAGAAAGTTGGAGAGCTGCTAGAGCTAATGAATGCATTTAGCTATAGGTCTATAAAACAGCAACAACTATTGGAAAATAATTTTATAAAAATAAATTTATACCAATTTCAATATCATCAAAATATTTTTAAAATATATGTTGAAACTTAGTTAATAAAATATATGCAAGATATGTACACTGAAAATAATACAACATTGCTGACAGAAGAAGCCCTAAATGTATTAAAAGCAATTCCATGTTTAAGAAATGAAAAATTCAAAATTAAGATGTCAATACATTTATGGTACTATCCTCAAATTGATCTATAAATTTAATGCAATCTCAATAAAAGTCCTACCAGTTTTATTTTCTTGTAAAAATTAACAAGCTGATTTTAAAATACATATGGAAATACAAAGTACGTAGAAAGTTACAATGATTATGAAAAAAGAAACAATGTAGGAAAATATTTGTCTGATTTGCAAACTTACTGTAAAGGCAATAATCAAGATATTGTATCATTGGCATACAGATACTACAAATCAGTGAAACAGAATAGGGAGTTCAGAAACAGACCCATACAAGCTTAGTTACTTTTAAACAAACACGCCAAGGTGTTTCAATGAGGGAAAAGAACAGCCTTTGTATCAGATAGGCTGAAACAATTAGCTCTTAGTAGGGAAAAAGAAAATAGAATCTTAAGTTTTAACAAACACAAAATGTCTTAAAATTGCTCACAGATCTGCATGTTGAAATAACTTTATAAAAGATATTGAAAAAATAACACAGGAAAAATTTTCATGGCTTTAGATTTCTTAGATTTCACAGATTTCTTAGACAAGATAAAAAGGCAAATTTCAAAAAAAAAAGACAAAATTGATGTCAAATTTAAATATTTAGCAATTCTGTTTTTCAATGAGACTTTTATAAATATGAAAAGGTAATCATCAGATTAGATGAAATATTCAAATACGTATATCAACAATGGACTAATATCCTTAATATATTAAGACTGTCTATAAACTCAGTCTCAATTAAAAAAAAAAAAACCCAAACCAAATGGGAAAATGTTTGAAATAACACTCCACAAGAGAAGACATACAACTAGCCAATAAGCAAGTGAAGCTGCGCTCAGTACAGTTAGTCACTGGAGAAATGCAAATTAACACTTCAACCAGGTACAAACCCACTAAAATGGCTAAATTTAAGTGATAGACAGTAGTAAGTTTTGAAAAGGTTCTGGATGGGTCAACAAATTCACCTTAGTAAAGTTTGCTAGTGTTCTGCATAAAGAAACATCTGCTAGTATTTTATAAAGATAAGTGCCCACTTAATGTATGATCCAGCAATAACATGTCTTGCCATTTAGCCAACAGAAATGAAATCATGTACTGAGAGAAATGCTTCTGTGTGAATGTTCATGGCAGCTCATTTAAGTGTGTGCTCAGTTGCTTAGTCATGCCCATCTCTCCATACCCCCATGGACTGTAGTGCACTAGGTTCCTCTGTCCCTGGGATTTCTCAGGCAAGAATACTAGAGTGGGTTGCCAATTCCTCCTCCTGGGGATCTTCCTGACCCAGGGATCTACCTGAGCACTCAGAAAGAGTGAATATGCATATAATGATACCTCCTTGCAGTAGAATACTACTAAAAGTAATAAAATAAGCAAACTGTTGATATGTGTGATAGTCAGAGTAAACCTGAAATTCTCAAACTAACAAATGATGACAGAGAACAGATTATTGCCTGAAGCTGTCTGACTGCAAAGGAACTCAAAGGGTAGTCTGGCAGATAATGGAAATATTTTACTTCTTGATGAGATTGAAGGCTATTTGGGAGTATGCTTCTGTTACTAGAGTGGGTTGCCAATTCCTCCTCCTGGGGATCTTCCTGACCCAGGGATCTACCTGAGCACTCAGAAAGAGTGAATATGCATATAATGATACCTCCTTGCAGTAGAATACTACTAAAAGTAATAAAATAAGCAAACTGTTGATATGTGTGATAGTCAGAGTAAACCTGAAATTCTCAAACTAACAAATGATGACAGAGAACAGATTATTGCCTGAAGCTGTCTGACTGCAAAGGAACTCAAAGGGTAGTCTGGCAGATAATGGAAATATTTTACTTCTTGATGAGATTGAAGGCTATTTGGGAGTATGCTTCTGTTAAAACAAATCAAACTTTATACTAAAAACCGCATTTTAGATAAATTATAACTCAAGTGTATTTGAAAAATAAAATTCAACTCCACCTAGAAATTTTCAAATACTGAACTCTTTAAACCATAATTTAATTTTCATGGAGTATACATTAAAACTGGAATGGGATAATGGTTTTCATCACAAACACTTATGACTATATTTTAGAATAAATGATACAAATGATAAATATGAAATCATAAACTTTACACACTTGTCAAAAGCAACTTTTATTGAACTTGGTTACATAAGCTTTACTCATGATTTTGCCAATTTTTTAATGCTATATGGTTTGCTATTTTTTTAAGAATAAAAAGTCACAGAGAAACACTGAATATTATAACTGTAATGCAAAAAAAAAAAAGTTCAACTACTGATCCCTAATAGCTCAGTTATTTAAGAATCTGCCTGCAATGCAAGAGACCAGGGTTCAGTTCCTGGGTGAGGAAGTTCCCCTGGAAAAGTAAATGGCAGCCCACTGCAATATTCTACCTGGAGAATCCCACTGACAGAGGAGCCTGGAAGGCTACAGTCCATGGGTTGCAAGAGTCAGACACAACTTAGCAACTAAACCACGAGAGGGCTATAAGAATTAGTTTCCAGAAGAGACACTGACAACAATGTGAACAAAAAGAAGGTGACAGATTTGATCCAGTCAGTCTAGTCTCTAAAAGGACTGTTACATCTTAGCAAATTATAAAATAAGCCTACTTACATGGATGGAGGAAATTACATTTAAAAAGTATACATAAATAACAAGAACTGGGGATAAAGATGTGAAAAGAATTCAGTTTCCAATTAGTATAAATTATTATATGTTTACATTAATTATTTACATAATATAGCAATGCTGGTGGCAATTTATGAAGACTTTCAAGTGAGATGAGATAGCGGTGGATATTCCATATTATAAATTATGATTCCTTAGTTTTTAATAACCCCTTGGTGGCTCAGATGGTAAAGCATCTGCCTACAATGCAGGAGACCCAGGTTCGATTCCTGGGTTGAAAAGATCCTCTGGAGAAGGCAATGGCAACCCATTCCAGTACTCTTGCCTGGAAAACCCTATGGACGGAGGAGCGTGGTAGGCTACAGTCCATGGGGTCACAAAGAGTCGGACGTGACTAAGTGACTCCACTTTCACTTTCATAAACACTGGGTGACAAAGTGGACCTTATAATTTTCTCTTGGATGGTTAAAAATCATTTCAAGCATAAAAATTCTTTTGATTGGGGAAAATGTCCCCATTAAACTGACTGTAAAAACTTATAAAATAGGATGTATAATAAGATTCCATCTGATGAATTCATGTATATGACAAAAGTTATGTACAAAGAAGGGGCTTCCCAGGTGGCTGAGTGGTAGAGAATCCTCCAGTCAATGCTAGAGACACAGGACACATGGGTTTAACCCCTGGGTTGGAAAGATCCCCTGGAGGTGGAAATGGTACCTCCCTCCAGTATTCTTGCCTGGAAAACCCCATGAACAGGGAAGCCTGGTGGCTCGCAGCCCACGGGAGTCAGAGTTGGACCCAACTTAGAGACTGAGCACACACACGTATATGCACAAAGAAAGGTTTGAAAGGCTGGTCAGGTGCTAAGAATGCCGTATCGGCATAGAGCAGCCTTGTATCGGCATAGACAAGCTGTGTCTAGTTCTGCACTTCATAAAAAAGGAATTATGCAGTATGTGCTCTTTGCGTCTGATTTCTGTGATGCAACATTATATCTGTGAGTTTAATCCCTGTCTTTGTATTCTTCTTCATAGCAGTACCTGTTCTTTTTTTTTTTATTTACAAAAAAATTGACTTTTGTTATGTATTTTGGAGCTATATCTCACAATAAAGGTAAAAGACTCACATCAAATCAGCTACTCTCTTCAGCGACCCCAGTGCTGAACAACATTTATAAAAATATGTATTATGGCCTTGAAAAACACATGTATATAGCTGCAGGTCTGGAGAGTGGTAACCCTTGGTGAAGGGAGCATGATGAGGCCTCTGGATAAAGGTGATGTGCTCTTTCCTGATCTAGGAGGTTTGATTTGTGACAGATTTGTGAAAATCCTTCAACTTATCCATTTTAACATGTACTTTTTAATGTATATTGTATTTTGATTAAAAGTTTTTAGAAAAACATAGTCTTGTAAAAACTAAGAGC
Organism: Madoqua kirkii; assembly: GCA_006408675.1. Classification (NCBI taxonomy): domain Eukaryota; kingdom Metazoa; phylum Chordata; class Mammalia; order Artiodactyla; family Bovidae; genus Madoqua; species Madoqua kirkii. The sequence goes on along the minus strand of SJYC01130612.1, from coordinate 2,290 downwards.
TAACTGAGTCAACAAAAGATAAGTATATGATCTGAACAACATTTATAAAAATATGTATTATGGCCTTGAAAAACACATGTATATAGCTGCAGGTCTGGAGAGTGGTAACCCTTGGTGAAGGGAGCATGATGAGGCCTCTGGATAAAGGTGATGTGCTCTTTCCTGATCTAGGAGGTTTGATTTGTGACAGATTTGTGAAAATCCTTCAACTTATCCATTTTAACATGTACTTTTTAATGTATATTGATTTTGATTAAAAGTTTTTAGAAAAACATAGTCTTGTAAAAACTAAGAGCTAACTGAGTCAACAAAAGATAAGTATATGATCTGAGCCTTATTAATGCACTACCCTCACCAAACAAGTTTGTATGTGCACAAGGCTCTTTCTGAGATAATCCTAGAATTACCACTATTCATTTAAACGATGCTTTTTATTAACACCATCAGAATCACTGTAATTTTACAGGTAAAAGTATGATGTCTTGAAATGGTAAAAATGGACAAAGAGGAAGGTTGGGGAAGAGAAACTAGAACTGAACTAAACGTTGGTTTAATCAATTTCAATTATTTCATTTAACCTTTAAGACAACTCTGTGGGAAAAGGAACAATCACCCCAATTTTGTCAAAGCAACAAAAGGCTCAGAGACTTTAAATGAATCTCCTGAGTGATAAAAGAGAGAGTGATAATTCAAATCCATGTCTGACCTCAAGCCCTTTACCAGTCCCATTGTTAAGTTGCACAAAATAATTTACTTAAGCTTTCTGTACCTCAAAATACTTAAATCTACTTTTCAGAGCCTCAATAGTTCTTAGGCTTTCTTCATGTTGCTTTTCTTTGGCTGCCAAAAGGGACTTAAGCTTTTCTTTCTGAAATGAAAAGGAATAAATACAGCACAAAATCATACTGTGCTTGAAATACATGTGCATAAAATGTATTACAGAAAATGTGCATTAGAATTACTTTGAGGACTATCATTAATGAATTCTCTAACCTGGTAGATTTTTTAACTATTAGTCAAACTTCAGACTAATAATATATAAAATATACAAACAACATTATGAAAAATTCAAATTTCTGTGGTTTAAGTCATATTATTTTCAGACATTTTCTTTATAATGCTTAGAATTTTATATCTTTTCATGACAAGTCTCATGGAAAATGAGACATTCAGAGGAGTAACAACAATGCCTACAATAACCTATGCCACTATTCTCAAAACATAATTTTACAGTCACACATAGGTTTTGTTTTTCCCTTTGAACAATTACCAAAAAAGAAATTCTGTCTCCATCTCAATTTAGGACTTAAAACTTCTACTGCAATATTCTCTTCAATTTACATAATATTTTATAGCTTTAAAGTAAAACTTAATCATCCTACCTCACTTTCCAGATCATCAGCCACCATTACTTCCTAAATTTAAAAAGAAGAAGAAATATATTTTCACTCTTGAAAGTTTAAGAAGCATGAGCTTGGCAAATGTCTTTTAAAAAGACGTGCATGTCATTGAGCGTGGGGTCAAGGATGTGAGAAGAAAATGCCCGTGCCACCACTTCTGTGCTCTCCACTGTCGTTCATTCATCTCACTAGCCTTGTTCACAAGCACTTTACACTCTTCTGACAACCTATCAATTCCTTACAACTCTTACTTGCTCTTCCTCCTCACTTTTGTCCATTCCTTCCTCTCCAATCCCACAACTCCAGTGCTATCACCATAGACCAACAGTGTTCTCTGTTCTTAGATTTGACATTAAGTTTCACATAAAGGTCTTAATAAGATATAACTTTCCTCAAGGACAATGACCTGATTTTACCTCCTTTAGCATCTGGCACCATGACTTGTCAGATCGTTATTGTTACTGACAATGATGATGACTGACAGTAAAATAGTTCTGGATGTTTTGGTATCATGCAGATTATTTACCTCATTCAACTGTAGCTGTAAACCATTGACTTTATCCAATAATATTCTCTGTTCTTGCTGAATTTTTCTCAATCTCTCTTTCAGATCTTCATTTTCAATCTCTAGATCCTTCAACAGTAAAGATAACAGGTGCTAGACCAACTTTAAAGGAGCAAATCTTATGGAAGAAATTTCTAAAAGCAGCTCACCATCATAAATATATACATATACAAACAGCTTTAAGTATAAAGATACAATAATTTCAATGACATTTAAATAACAAAATCTATACATGAGAAATAATGTAGAAAATTACAGTCCTATGATAACTAATAAACAACTATATATAAGACAGCAAATCATGATTCTAATAAATAAGAAATAA